>JAQQZR010001933.1:0-10180 GCA_030068235.1 Notoglanidium macrostoma
TGTGTGTGTGTGTGTGTGTGTGTGTGTGTGTGTGTGTGTGTGTGTGTGTGTGTGTGTGTGTGTGTGTATGTATGTATATTGTGTATGCCTTTCTTTTGTTAAAACCTGTCCTTGTGTGAACCTCCCTAAATTATACCTGATATTTCTACTATTATAATTTTTCTCAATATCTGGATTTAAATAAAACAAAATTTGAGCACCCTGTAATGGGACTTGCTCTTTAATGTTAGGTTTTCCTTTATTTTCCTTCCACTTTCCTAACACCTTCAGAAACAGTTTGGGGCACACTTTTTACACGTACACAGGACACAAAATAGCTCTGCTTAAGCTTAATCATATCTGTAACACAGTACTAGTAGTAATAACAACAATGAAACTTAACACCTAAAATAGGAGCTGTGGTAGCTGAAAAGCACTAATATTCTTTTAAACTAATTATTGGAGAAAAACTCCACCTACCAGTGATTTCTCTTGCAAGCACCTTGTAGCATATTTTATTTTGCCTACCCCTTCTTTGTTCAGTACATACTTTTGCAAAAGGCATAATGGTAACATTAGGATGTAAATAACTTAAATGCATAATGGTTAGAAATAAAAATGTAAATATAAGTCTTATGTAACATCTTATATAAAGGCTTAACTCCTAATATACTTACATTCAAATTGTCTAAACTATATTTAACATACATGGACCTACAACCAAAGTATACTTGAAATGAGGTTATACACATTTTTATCATCAGTCTGGTCCATCCCAATGTCTCATGGCATTGTTCCTTTTTTAGCTTCAATCTAAGTCTACTACTAGCATCAGTAGCTAGGAAAAACTTACCGATCTGCCAGTTCTTTCTAGGAGACGAAAACTTGAGAGGACCTCGGCTTTCAGGATGAAACTCATCCGCCTCCTCTGAGTGATGTCAGCCACAGTAAAATCATACACTTCTTTCTGGGGTTTTTTCCACATATCACCTTCTTTTCTAGTGCCTAGCCTCTCATCCATAATCAATATGTGGAGTAGATGAAATTTATAAAAACATAATTAAACTTGTTGTTAAAGAAAAATGAAACTTACACATTTTCTTATTTACACATTATCTTATTTACCTGTGTAAATGGTTTAATGGTTACCTTTGTCTAAAAGATAATTAGAAACACATATGTGGTTACATGATTACTGTAATACAATATTTCTTAACCCTCATGTTTTATTTCACATATTTCCTATTCATTCTGTCTCCAATCTTCCTAACTACTGCTAGCTCCACATTCACACGTTATTGTATACTGTTCTTTCTTCCATCATCAGTTCCTCTTACACTGCCCCTTCTTCTCAGCTCACTGGTACTAGCATGACATATTCCCCTATCAATGATCCCATTGCCTTCTTAAACAACACTTTAATCAATGGGAGCACATAACACACCATCTGTACCATTAATACCAATATAGTGCCCACGCCATTCCTATCTGTTACAGAATACTTTTGCAACTTTCTGAAAACAGCCAAGCTAACCATACACAACCATCACTTTTTTCTCCCTGTGTCGTTTCAACATGCTCATCTCTTACCATTCTCAACTTCTTCATTGCCACTGTAAAATTGCCATCAGGCCCTGTATGCATTAGTATGTAGGAGCAACAATACTCTCCTATCTGTACATACTCTTCATCTATTGCTCTCATAGTATCTATGGCAAATCTATTCTGAATATTCATACATGATGTTTCATTTAGCCAGTTTTTCAATTCTGCTAAATTACCTATGGTATAATTCTTAAATCTTTATTGATTGTGCCAGAGATAATTGATTCACATAATGTTAGATGCTATCTGGACCCATAGGAGTAGAGCTGTCTTAAACTCCACACATACAAGGCTTATGTCCCTATGCTCTGCTGGTATTCCTGTGGGGTTTCCCAGTATGTTGAATTTTATTTTAGTACAAAAGGTACAACAGTGGCGGCACAGTGGTGCAGTGGTTAGCACTGTCGCCTCACAGCAAGAATTTCCTGGGTTCAATCCCCGGGTCACCCAGGGTGTCTTTCTCCCCATGCATGGGTTTCCTCTGGGTGCTCCGGTTTCCTCCCACAGTCCAAAGACATGCAGATTAGGTCAACTGGCTACTCTAAATTGCCCATAGGTGTGAATGCTTGCCTGTGTTGGCCCTGTGGTGGACCGGCGACTTGCCCAGGGTGTACCCCGCCTCTCGCCCGAAACGAGCTTCAGCTTCCCCCTGCGATCCAGATGGATAAAGCGGTATAGATAATGGATGGATGGATCTCTCTTTTTTTCTCATTCTTACCTCAACCTTGTGTTCCCCCATTACATGCTCTACATTGTCCAACAGCGTTCCCCTTATCAAAGTGATGGGAGCACAAACTCCAGACCAGTCAGCTGGCAATACCTGTATCACTCTCTCTGCTCTGCCACATTACCAAATAAAAGAACCTTTTCTGAAGTCTGGTATTTCTATTGCTTCAGGTATATCATCGTTTGGGAGTTCATACCATGGCACCCAATACTCATTTCCCCATAAAATTTGCTTACACTGGGCTGTCATATTTCCAACCTCTAGCTTACCTGTTCTTTTTAAAACATATTAGGATTTTTTTTTTTCGATGTCCATTACTATGGTGGGCATCCATAGCCCTGTCTCTGGATGCTTAATTTCTACACCCTTTTCTTTTGCTGACTATGCTTAGACATGTATTGTAAGATGCACAAAAATGGACCGTAAAAATCAGTTTCACATCCCTCTATCCCCCAGCCAACTGGAGCTATTTCAGGTAAACTCTTTCTGTTCATAGTTCTCTGCCGAATAAGTCTTTAGTCCATACATCATATTGTCCTGTATTCCATTCATCTTTACCCTGTCAGAGCCTTTCCTCTTCTTGGCACCAGTTCCCTCTAACTAATGTCTGGATCAAACCTTGTGATGTTACACAAGTCCTTGAACAGTTCAGCTGCCATTTCTGATTTCCTTGAGTCTCCCAGACTGCTGCAACCTGTGATTTGTGCTCCTAGAACATTTCTTCTCTTCTTTGATGCTCGCTCTTTGTCATAATAGATGCCCACACTCTTGTCCCATTAATCATTCTGTAAGTTACAATTTCCTATTTGTCACAGTTTATTACCAAAATATATTTTATCCAAAATTATATTATCGAGCACAGTTTACAAATCAGCAACTTGGGGAGATGAGTCACCCTGTAACCTTTCTGGGGCCCTTCCCTTTGGCATTCTTCCAACTCTGGATCCTTTTCTACTTGCTCTGTCAGCCACCTCAATGATGCTCTGATGTCCTCACCTGTTCTGCCTGGGGCTGGAGCTCTACAACAATGGCTGAGATGAAACTGTGTTGTTTTGCCTTTCACCTTTAGTGCTTTTGGGGTTGCAAGGACCACTTCAAATGTTCCAGTCCTTGGCTCTTTCCACTTTCTCTTGAGGACCCAGCCTCCAGGCATCACCTTGGACAGCTCTTCAGTTTCCTCTGTTCTCCCCTCTGAGGCACCTTTCAACTGGCCATACAGAGCTTGATGGTTATTAGTTAGACATTTCACATAATTGTGCAATTCTGCTTCAAGCTGCTCCAAGGGAGATCCTTCGTTAGGGCCTCTGATATAAGACACATGCAGTAATTAATTAAGCATTTAAGAAATTAATGCATGCAGCCCATGACACATGTACAGTTCTACTTTGTGACCCATTGTAAGTGCTGAGGCTTTCTTATAGGTCTATGCAGCTGCAGTTAGGCCCTGGTAGCAGGGTGGCATCTCTTGTACCACTCTGTCCAATTGGGCACTAAAGTATGCAATGGTCTGTTCCTACTCCCACTCCTGTTTTGTGTGAGCATGACATTTACATATCCCATTTTATCTTCCATGAATAAATGGAAAGTTTTTGATTAATCTGTGTTGGATAATGTTGGAGCCAGGCATATGCTCACCTTAAGGGCAACAAATGCCTGTTCTGCTTCATCTGTTCATTTTAGCTCACTTTTTAGATTAGTCTGTCTATCATCTGCAATATTTTTTTTTCAATGGAGCCACTATAGCAGCAAAATCACATATCTGCCCCTACTCTATTCTGACATTCCCTAAAAATGACAGCATGTCAGCCACAGTTCAGCTATAACTGCTGCATTAACAGCTATTATTTCATTTACCTGATGCAATTTGTCTGAGTTTGGAAAAATTGGAGTATCGCATGGACTCCTAGTTTGCCTTATTATGCAGTAAGTTTTCTTCTTAATAAATTTAGAGGTGTATTTGTAGCATAACATAGCATGGGCACCACTAGTATTTATTGTTCAATGGTCTCGCTTGCGAACTCTTGTGGTTCTGTAAAATTTAATAGCTGTGTCTTCCCAGAGAAACCTTTTGTCAGCTTATTTGTGGAGAGGGGAGGTCCTTTCCCTGTAGTCCTATGCATGAAAACATGCACCAGTGTCCAAAAGAAATAACACTGGGGGTTGACCATTGACTGACATTTGAACTTTGAGCTCTTTTTCTGATCCGTATGGGCTAGTGTTAATTTCTCCCTCTCTCCTATTTCTTCACCTTCAGAACCATCCTTTTTGGGGCCCCATATTTTGGGGAAACCCTCCCATCTGCTGTTTTTGTTCAAACCCTCTATTTGGGCAATTATTCCTCATGTGTCCTGTCTGTCCACATCCCCAGCACTAGACCTGGGGCCCACCTTGAGGTTTCATCCCTGCCTGTTGGAAGTTTCTGGTTGAGGTCCATTTTGTGTATTGTTTCTCCCCCAGCCTTTGATACATGTTTCTCTGCTGGAAAGCTCCTCTTACTCTTCCTGCTAACATAAAGATGTTGATGGGAGGCTTGTCTGAAAAGTCAGAACTTGGGGCTGAACTTGCACTGTTTGTGTTTGAGGTAGTTTCATCTGTGTTTGTATTTCAGATACTTGCGTCTGTGTCTTCACCTGGGGGAAGCACTTTGGACTGTGCTTGGGGCACTGGGCAATTTTCTGACAATAACTTCAGCTTGTGTTTTAGCACTCTCTTTTTCTTTCTTATTTTGCTTTGTTGTTTTACTCAATTGTGCCCTTTGCAACTGTGTAGTTAGTTGTTTCAGATCTGTCTCTTCTTTCAGATTTTTCTTGTACCTTTCAGAATGATAATATGGGCCTGAAGGGTCACCCTGTCCATTATGCTCAGGCCTACCACCTCTTCCAGGGTGTCTTGGACTGCTTTGTGAGGCTTTTAGTTAGCATAAGCTGGAACAATTTTCTATTGTATCTGTCCCATGGTGTTCTAGGTTATTCAACCCAGATCTTAAGAAAATCATTCACATGTTTCATAGAACAATCATTTTTAAATTATCTTGAAGGGCTCCAACTTACATGAGTCCATCATCATGGGGAATTCTTGTCTTATTGCATCCCACAAGGTTCTGTGTGTTCCAAATCCCCATTGGTCATATTGTTGGCTGTAGCACCCATACCAGCCATTTCAAAGATGTTTACCATTTTAGCTATCCTGCACACACAGAACAACATATTTTCTAGGTCTGCCATGGCAATTCTGTGTAATGTGTTCTAATTGTCTTACTCTCCTGGATTGTTCCCTGCACTCCGTAGCTTTGTGACCAGTGGGTTTTCATACCTCTTGTAATGATCGAATTCCGAGTCATATTCCCACTGTGTCTTCAATCACTTCATCTGTGTCTCACTGGTCTTCCAACCTCTCTCCTCCACTGTAGAGCCCTTCGGGGGTGAGGGCTAGTTCTCGACGCTGCATGTTCAGCTCTTTAATGGACTGGCACCTCCTCCACCCTCTGGGTCCTGTCACATGAAAATTGCTCCAGTCCACTTGTTTTCACTAACCTCCTGACTCTTCCACATGGGCTTCAGAGAATCTGACTTGACCTCTCAGATACATGTTATTATGTTGGAAACATCTGGCTGGGCCATTCATCCATGATGGTATATGGTGGGGGCATGGGTGTTTCATAACCCTCTTGTATGGTTGGGTATAATCCCTTGACCTGTTCTCCCTTATCTTTCACTGGTTCAATTTTACTTTCCTTACACTCCATAACCCTCTTTATCTCTTTTCAAGACCCCATTTTTCTCCATTTCCTTTTTTGCAGCATATCTCTCTCTTCTCCTTTTCCTGTCTTGCCTTATATCTTATCTGCCTCAAATAACTCCAGGACATGCATTTATTTTCTTTGCCTTTTTCCTTTGTTTTACACTGATTCTTCTAGCTCTCTTATAAATTTACATGTTTCTTGATTAAATGTACCTTCTTTTGGCCATCTGTATGTAAAATTATTCATCTTTCAATTCCACTACACCATGCATTACTTAATAGGCTTTGTGTTTGTCCAGTTACAATTTAAATTGACCAACTTTACTGGTGTCAGGTCCCTGACCCCTTTCTTTTTATTTTCTGTTGCTCGGATCATATCTATATTACTTCTTTTTCGGCTGTCACTGTCTGAGTCGACTGCCATTATGTTATTTTTATTCACTCATTTATTTAATAAAATTACATTCAGATATTCCTGAGAAAATTGGGTCTTACAAGGCTACACCAGATCTCTTATCACCAGAACTCTCCTGGATCTTTCTTTAATCTCAAAAATATCTGCTTCTCCTATAAACCCACTCTCAATTGTAATCTGTTATAATGTAATCTGCTATAATCTAGCTCTGCACAGGTTCAATCACACGTGGTCAAACAGCAAAGCTTGGTGTTTATTAGCTGATCTGATTGACACCTGATTTGTCTTTCTTCGTGTTTAACACATCTCATTCCAGAAGTGTGTTTTAATTTCCCTTTTTTCAATCTGTATCTCTTCCCAGAAAGTTCCTTCTAAACCTCCCTTGGTAAATCCCTGTATCTCACACCACATTCGTCTTATATGCAACACTCTCTACTGCTTTCTTACTTGACACTGGGTATGTGTAACCCACAGAAGGCTGCTGGACCAGACATCATCCCTGGGAGAGTGCTCAGAGAATGTGCAGACCAACTGGCAGATGTTCTAACTGAGATCTTCAACATCTCCCTGAGCACTGCTGTCATTTGGAAGTGCTTCAAAGCCAGCACCATTGTTCCCATGACAAAGAAGTCTTCAATGTCCTGCCTCAATTTCTATCATCCCATTGCACACCCATCACAATGAAGTGCTTCGAAATGCTCGTCATGAGGCACATCAAGACCCTGCTGCCTCCCTCACTGGACCCTCTGCAGTTGGCCTATTGTCCCAACCGGTCTACAGATGACTCTACTGCCACCACCCTACATCTAGCCCTCACATCTGGACAACAAGGACACCCATGTATGAATGCTGTTCATAGACTTCAGTTCAGCATTCAACACAATCATTACTCAGCACCTGATTGGAAAGCTGAGCCTGCTGGGTCTTAACACCTCTCTCTGCAACTGGATCCTGTACTTTCTGACTGAGAGACCTCAGTCAGTCCGGATTGGGAACAGTATCTCCAACACCACCACACTGAGCACTGGAGGCCCCCCAGGGCTGTGTGGTCAGTCCACTACTGTTCACTCTGCTGATTCACGACTGTGCAGCAATGCACAGGGTCTCATCAGCAAGAATGACGAGTCAGCATACAGAGAGGAGGTGCAGCAGCTAACGGACTTGTTCAAAGTCAACAACCTGTCTCTGAATGTGGACAAATCCAAAGAGATGATTGTTGACTTCAGAAGAGCACGGAGTGACCTCTCTCCACTCAACATCGAAGGATCCTCTGTGGAGATCGTCAAGAGCACCAAATTTCTTGTTGTTCACCTGGTGGAGAACCTCTCCTGGTCCCTCAACACCAGCTCCCTAGCCAATAAAGCCCAGCAGCGTCTCTACTTCCTGCGAAAGCTGAGGAAAGCCCATCTTCTACCACCCATCCTCACCAGAGGGACTGCACCCTCTACAGAGGGACTATTGAGAGCATTGTGAGCATCTCCATCACTGTCTGGTATGGAAACTGCACCTTATCAGACTGCAAGACCCTACAGCGGTTAGTGAGAAAAGTTGAGAATATTATCTGAGTCTCTCTTCTCTCCATCACAGACATTCACCACACATGTTGCATCCACAAAGCCACCAGCATTGTGGAAGATCCCACACACCCCTCTCACACAGTCTTCACCCTCCTGCCATCTGACAAGAGGTATCGAAGCATTCGGGCCCTCACTGCCAGACTGTGTAACAGTTTATTCCTCCAAGCCATCAGACTCCTTAACACTCATGGACTGGACTGATACACATACACACATACACACACACACACACACATTCATCTACCTCTACAATTCATGCACATTTGATTTGGATTAGCGCTGCACCGTCTTGTCTTGTGATGTCTGCACTGTTTGCACACCTGCACTTCATGTTGTCTTATGTTGTCTTCTGTTGCACACGTGCACTTTTTGTACTTCTGTGTTGTCTTATATGTAGCACCTTGGTCCTGGAGAAATGTTGTCTCATTTCACTATGTACTGTATCATAGTTATAGGATTGAAATGACAATAAAAGCAACTTGAACTTGATGTGGACCAAATTACAAATTCTCCTACAGAGGTGGGTAGAGTAAGCAAAAACTGTAAAAGAAAAATGGTTTCTTTATAACAAGAGTGACTCAAGTAGAAGTAAAAGTACTTATCAGAATAATGACTTGAGTATGAGTAAAAAAGAAACTGATAAAATGACTAGTAGTGAGTAACTTATGATAATTTATTACATCTATGTGTTGCATTCAAATCAGAATAAATTATGCAACATGTGTAAGTACAGTATACCAGTGATTCTCAACCCTGTAAATGATGCTTTCTAAGGCTAACCACAAAAAGATTATTATGGAGACCTCCTAGTTTCAGCTGAAAAAAAGGAGCGTTGTGTAAATCCATTCTCTCTGGTTCCTAAACCGTGTGCACGGAGTGAAAATCACAATTAATGCAACATTACACAATACAATAAAAGTTGTGAAACATACGATTCAAAACACAATATAGTGTTAAATCTTCCATTGCTGTCTAAATGCTCCATTCCTTGTTCTCTGAAGAAAGAGGTCATTTGCAGCTGGGTGCATGGTTTATGAATCAAAGAGCACAGATTGGAATCTGAGAGCATGATTTAGGAATCAAGAGTGCAGTTTATTAACAGAGTACATGGATTTACACATCGCTCCTTTTTTTTCTCAGCTGAACCTAGGGGGGTTCTGTGAGTTATGGCTTTATGTTGTAACTTTAGCAAAGAGATCCTTCCTCATTCATAGGTAATGCTAGCTAGCTAGCCAGGAAATAATAGTAACTAACTTTATAAGTTAAATTAGCATAGAAGGATATATACTGCCACAGTTTTTTAGGTTGGATGTGGAGTTCTGGAATGCTGAAATTCCCACCGGTTTGGGCTGACCAAGCAGGCAGTGCATAATGTAACTATTATTCTTAGTACTTTTGGAAAGAGAATAGCTTCTGAAGGTGAAGCCAGAGATGCAGGCTTACTGCTGCAGAGGAGTCGTGGAGGGGAGGGATGTGGTTTATTCAAAACCGAACAGTCATTATCATGTATCAAAGTAGTGGGAATCATAGAAATTGCATGCATGTGAATAAAAATAATTTAACAAATGAAATAAAAGTAGCAAGAAGTGTGTTGTCTGATGTAACTGAGTAAAAGTACACTTTTTAAATGGCAAATGTACTTGAGTACATGTGAAAAGTATTATGCATTACAGCTACTCGGATGAGTAAAATATATTGGAAAAAGTTACTTAAGTTCATGTAATGGAGTACACGTTACTACCCACCTCTGCCCTCCTATTCTTATTTCAATGCACTGCACACAAAATTGTGACCCACTAACTCCATCATAAAATTGTTTATCACCATACACTACAGTGTTCTTCAAAGTCAAACTCAATAGGTATTTCAAACAAAAATTACTACTTTTAGTGATTACTGGAGACCAAACATGATTTGATATAAGTAAGCACGTATGCAGCTCTTTCTGTCTCCCGGGAGCAGTTCTACATTGTTCTTTCAATTCAATTCAATTTTATTTGTATAGTGCTTTTAACAACAGACATTGTCACAAAGTAGCTTCACAGAAGTATAATATTATAACACTGAATATAAACCTACAAATCTCTCTCTCTCTCTCTCTCCCTCTCTCCCTCTCTCTCTCTCTCTCTCTCTATA
>JAQQZR010001934.1:0-10180 GCA_030068235.1 Notoglanidium macrostoma
GTGTGTGGGTGTGTGTGTGTGTGTGTGTGTGTTCACATGCATGTACTCATTCTAATAATAAAAGCCGTACCTAATGATCCGGCTGGTCCTAATTTTCCTTATTTTATTCTTGAACTGAAGCTTCAAGGTAAAAAATTAAATAAACAGCGAGTTGCTTCCGGAACAGAAACAGCTACCGGTTTGGCATCGCGTAAACGTCACGCCCTAAAATCGCTTTCACGGCTGTTAATCTGTTTGCCGACAAACTGAAGTCGATACCTTCGGTTATGGTTGTGGTTTGTCGGCACATTTAAAGGTGCGGCCATCCATTTCGGGGAAAGACTGCTGATGTTTGAACTCAACAGCCAAACAAATACACAGCTCCCTTCGGTGCTCCTTCAGAAGCTCCGCCCCCAAATTCACGGCCACGCATTGAAAAGGCGACGACAACAACAATACACCCCCCATCTCCCCTCCCCCTCTCCTGTGATTAGCAGGAACACGCCCACCGTCGCTGATTGGCTGGAGTGATGTTGCGCGTCGCCGTCTGAGCCTCTTTCTTAGTTACCCAATTAGTAATTTCCCAGCGCAAATCTACAAATAAATTAATTAATTAATCAATAAATAGCTGTTGGTAAGCTGCACGCACACACTTCCTACCGATTCACTTACTGAAGTAATCGGCCCCGGTAACTCCGTAGCCATAAAACAAAATCTTAGCAAGCACGCTGTGACTTCCTGCACTTTATGTAATCCCTTGATTCCTTTCTAATCTACGATCTCCAGCTTCATCATTAGGCCACGCCTCCTTCCGTCCTTCCCTCCTCCTGTGCGCCATGCTGGCTGGTCTGAAGTGACACCAATATATGTGTGGATTCAGGTTCCAATACTTGGCGCACTGTGTGGAGATACTGTGCGCTGTTTACAGCTCTGTTACGGAGTCAGGAAGAACAAACACGTGACCGAACAAATCAGCAAACGTGACCGAGACGAGCGCGTCATGATTAAAAGGCATGCTGTTTGCACGATGCTGAACCTGAGGTGAAGAAGATCTGCCCTGTTCAGCAACGCTGTCAAATGTGTGTGTGTGTGTGTGTAAGGTTGTGGAAATCTGTGCCTCAGGAAATAAAGACAATAAGAGGAAGAGTGAGAGGGGGAAAAACTTCATAAAGTGAACACACTGGAAAATAAGTGTGCGCTGGTGAGAAGCCAGCTTTCTCTGAGAGATAAGAAACGTCAATAGCGGCCTAAAAAGCCTGGGACGTTTTTAAACTTTCCACGTCAGCGTTTTGGCCGACACCGGCGCCTCGTCACCTAAATAAGCCAAAAGACTCCTCATTCAAGGTTGTTCGGAATCCGAGCAGGACGATCCGACCCTGCGAGACACGCGGCTAAAAGTAGCAACCCTCGTTCTGAAAGCGAGCCGGAATCCCGAGAGCCGAGGGCCGAAACGTCGACCCCGAGCAGGACTCGGAAGCGCGCGTGAGCTCTGATTACACCAACCGGCTTAGCCGACGTGAGACGTGAAAAGAACCGGCTGCTCCGATCTGCCTGAAGCGGAATTCAATTCGACACAGCTGAAGAGTGACGTTTCCACCTTCCGGGACGACGTACAGACCCATGCGGCATGGCTTTACTCGTGCGGTTATCAGATCGGTCATGTGGCCGAGGAGCAGCGCATCAGCTCACAGAGATAAAGGTCGAGAGCTCTGGTTAATGTTCACATCGAGCAGGACGGAAATGGCATCTGGGTGACTTTGCCCGTGGCACGGTGTCTCCGAAACCGCCGAGCTTGGAGTTTCACGTACAGCGGTCTCTAGGGTCGTGCAAAGAAAAAAAAAAAAAAAAAAAAGAAATGGGTTTTTTTTTTTGTATTAATGAGAGGTCAGAGGAGGACAGGCAGAACGCACAGGAAGGCAAACGTGACTCGGATAGTCACTCTTTACAACCGTGGTGAACAGATAAGCATCTCAAAACCAAAACAGAAAAGTGACGTGAAATTGTACGTGTTTCCACGGATCTGCTTAATGCGGAACTTCAAAGGGAAAAATAAAAAAAATAAAAAACTCACATGAATTTTGAGAAGTCGCTAAAGCGCTCGAACGAGGTGTTGTTTCATCGGACTCGATAAAGCGAAATCTGGCAAAACTGAAATGGAAACATTTCACTCACATGACCCGGAAATCACCGTGCCAACGATTATCGGGTCTTGGAGACCCGTCGCCATGTTTATTCGGAACGACTAGTGCGAGAGGAGAAAACCCAGCTTTAATCAGAACAGTGGAAGCACTGGGGAGTTTTGTCGAAGTCTTTGATTTAAAAAAAAAAAAAAAATTTTTTTTATTTAAAATTTTGAAAAATTTATATTTCATGCAAAACTTCAATGGAATCTCACCGCTCACGGACTGCAGGCAGCAAAAGCCGGAGATGCATTCAGCTCTACCCTTACTGTCCACTTTATTAGGAACACCTGTACAACCGTGCACTTATCTAATCAGCCTATCACGAGGCAGCAGCACAAAAACAAAACAAAACAAAACAAAAAAAGGTAAACAAACAAACAAACCTCACAAGGATTAATTTATTTCCATTCGCAATCAAACTGTACGTCAGGCTCGTTCTCTGTCATTTATTCTAAAAAAAAAAAAAACAACCTCACATTTAAATGCCTAACACACCGCGTTCTGCTTTTAGCCTCAATTATGCAGCATTTTTACCTTTTTTTTTTTAATTATTATTAATATAACTCTCTAGCTTGCATTTGCAAAATTAACATCAATTGTGTCCAAAAAAAAAAAAAAGTCCAGTTTAGTAATGCATTGCAAAAAAAATAATAAAAAAATTACAATTACAAATATTAAACAGAATTAAAATGATTCATTTATATGTGGATTATGTATTTAAAAAGTGTTCATTAACGCTAGACCGATACCTGCTATTGGAACCTTTCAAGAGAAATCTCTCTCTTACCCTCCAAGCACACGCAGCGTAAAAAGTAAAAAGTAAGTGCCCCCTCCTGCAGTCCCAGTGTGACACCCAGCAGACACTCGCTGGTCAATGGGCTTTATAAGAGCGCAGCGCGAGAGAAAACGGTAATTACGTAAGCTGACCTGTTATTAAAGAACATTCTGTAATGTTAGAAATGAGCACTTTAGCTCAGCCTGCTCGTGTGTAATAACAGAGTCGTGCTGGTGGTAATGAGCACGTCGTTACACCGCATGACGTAGTCACTGAGCCGCTGATGATGCGGGACGGTGAGGAATCGTGGTCCCCTCTTTGTCCCCTCGACCAAACACACGGCACCTGACGTATTTATGGAACACGTAACGCATGTATTCATAAAGCAACAGACGTGCGCATCCTAGATCTTTTTGAAACAAACGCAACACTGATGTTTACCGTGCCTCGTTATCTGGAACGCTGATGCACAGGGAGCGGCTGAGGGTTAGCGTGCACACTTCATGTTTGGTGTGAATATCAGGTCAGCAAACCTGCTGCTGGAGATACAGTGGAGAAAAGAAAAAAAATAAAAAAAAATAAAAAAAAAGCACATCGGAAAACTTGGAAAAAATCGTTCCATCACTCGACTTCGGTTCTGTCCTGGCCGATCGGGTTTCCGGAAAATTTGAACGGAAATGTTTTTTCACCACAGCTAGTGAGAAGGTAAATTAATACCCTCGGAAAATTAGTTTCACCTTAATAAACACGGATCACCACTCAAACGGACTCTACTATACCAGTAAACGGAGGTCACCGGCCAGCAGACAGGATTTATTTATTTGTTTAACTTTTTTAAAATCCGAAATCTGCGACTTTTTAAGAGTTTTTTTTTTTCTTTTTTTTCGATATTTATAACGTTAAGGTGAATATATTGCCATGTATAAAAAAAAAAAAAAAAAAAGAACATGTGTATATCAGCTTCATGAGGTAAAAAGAAAGCAGTCTGATTTTAAGCATTTAATTATAAAGACAGAATGCTGAGCCTGAGCCAGAACTGCCAATAAATCAGACATTTTAAACCGAATCAGACTACTCTACGTGTCCGTGGGTCAATCCGTGTGTCCGGAGTGTCAGAACGTCCCTCCAACCCAGGACTGGAATTGCTAACCCTCACCCTCACCCTCACGCTAGTCCACTCACCACAACAATTGTGAACGTCACACTCCAGAAATGTCCCTTGCTCTAATGAAGCAGTATGCGAACACCAAAGTGGGGAATCTCAACCAATGTGGACAAACTGCAAACATGCAGAGACGGAGCTAGTCAAGTATCCGTCGATCCGTGTTTTTGATTTCATAAACTTTGACTTGTGTTTCATCATCTAATTTTTCACATGGTTTAACAAAACCTAAACCCGGATCAAATCTACGCTCTAAAATTTTAACTCTGGTTAAAAGCATAACCTAAAATGAATTCTACCCTGATAGAATTATCCATACTATGCAAACACAATTCATTGAGGTGATATTGTCAGGTTAACAATTAACAGTTAGGTTCATCGTTTATCCAGATGACGGAGAGCGTTCGCAGACACGATATGCATCACCTTGGAAAACTTCGACAGGTCAGTTTACAGAAGATAAACATACGGAGTAATCTTGCCATTTTCCAGCACATCAAAAATCATTGACATTACAGATTCAGACGGGACTAAATCCCACCGATACTCCGGTAACTATTACATCACTTTAGGCCAAATTCCAAACGTGTAAAACTAACCCTGTGCGAATATGGCTTCAGCTGATGTGGAACACATATGATACCGGCTTCCTTACAGTTTAATCATCATTACAGCAACAGACAAAACATCAAGGGACAAAACAGTTAAAGATGGAAAATTATCAAACGAACAAACAAACAAGTGTACACCCAATACTGAATTTTTACCACATCTTCTACAAAGTGCAAGAAAGTGTGCTTAATTGAAGTGCTTTAATCTCAATCTTTTCCAATAATATGAACCATTTTAATCCGGCATTACATTTTAAGACTTTCAGGGAGTGAAATTAGCCAGAAAGGTTAAAATAAGGCTGTAAACGGTTATAAAGAGTGAGAGAAAAGATCCCAACAGTCTTGTATGATTATATACTGGACATGATGTTGTACCTGAATCCCAACATCCAGGTCAGCATCACTGCTACAGCTCATGGCACAGGTTAGCATCATTAGCTAATCAGGGCTCGATTTCACCAGTAATCACACTTTTATTACTATTATACACTAACCCCAGATAAAGGTTATAACATGATCTAATATGCAGATGTCTTATCATCACCTAATCGCGATCAGATAAATAATCCAGCACAGGTGGATTATTATTGTTGTTGTTATTATTATTATTATTGTATTTACTTACCTTCCGGTTCCCACAGAGTGCCCTGCTTCAGTTCCGGGATGTTTAACGAGTCCGTGAAGTGATCACGGTTTTAACGGAATCGGCTTTAAAGCTTCAGAGTGTGTGTGTGTGTGTTTTGGCTCTTTAGCTGCCACCTCACATTCACACCTCACCATTCACAGCAGCAGACGGTGTGAGGACGGCTGCGCATGCGCAGTGAGCTTTAAACCTACACCGCCACGTTCGGTTCGCCTCTTTCAGATGACGTCATCTCTTCACGCCGCCTCCTAAATGGTACAAGTGTAGGGTTGCCAGATAGTAAATAAAGAATGACGCGGATTAACCCTAGCTAGCTAGCAACGACAATATATCGAGATAGATGGATGGATGGATAGTGTTATAAATTATTTCCTAATAATAATTATACTGATTGTGAGGTTAATGTTCTTAAAGATAAATAAATAAATAAAAAAGCACCCCTAAAATCACAATATTCTCCTCTGATGCAACTCTGTTCATTTTCAACCCATGTTACTAGTCAAATGATTTAACTAAACTACTCAACAACTGAGGAAAGTGTGTTTTGTTAATAGTACATGAACTGAAGATCACCCATAAACATGTAAATATGTAGTAAATAAGTTTATATAAGGAACACACTGTGTGGTGCTGCATTAGGAAATTACTCAACAAAGGCAAAGGGGTGGTTTAGTGAAGCATGCAACCATAATTTGATTATTTTCCCACAGAAGAACATCTCAAAGTGTTTTATTCCTCTTCTACTACAGTTCATAAAAGATGTATCATACTCTTGATCCACACACTATAATTAGACTATATTGTTTAATGTATCAAACAAGTTTGTTATAGCACTTATAAACAGTTCCTGTGTTAGTTCCAAGTCCCTGCTGTTATAGAAAATGTATCAACACCTTCTAACCAATCAGAATTGAGAACTCAGTGACACTGTGGTTTAAATACTATTTATTTGCAAATTTTATTGGCATAGTTAGTTTACTTAAATGTTGTTCTTTAAAATATATGTCACATATATTTACTCCCACTGTAGGAATAAGAACCTGCATTTCAATTAGAAAATTAAAGGTTAAAAAAAAAAAAGAAAAGAAAGCCAAATATCTCTAGTCTATTGTGATCCCTTAATGTTTGAGATCGTTGACATTTTTCTATTAATCACCACTGTAACTGTGCTAGCAATAGTGATGTCTCCTGTGACATTAACATGAAACAACCACTAATTTGTCACAAGAATGAGAATATAGCACCAGCTACAAATTAGCACCAGAATGATGAACCACATCACAAATACTACAGTATATACACTTTTCAGGGTGAAGCTTTCCTTTAATATAAACCTCAGTGCTATCATCCCAAAGGTGTTCAATGGGGTTGAGGTCAGGGCTCTCAAGTTCTCCACTACAACCTTAACACACCATGTCATACTGGAATAGTTTTGGGCCTCTTAGTTCCAGTGAAAGGAAATTGTAATACTACAGCATACATAGACATTCTATACAATTGTGTACTTCCAAAAATGTTTTGGTAACAGTTTGGGGAAGAACCACATGTGGGTGTCATGGTCAGGTGTGCGCATACTTTTCGCCATACACAAAGTGTACTTTAATTGTCATTTGAAAATATTTCAGAATATATGAAACCCATTCTACAATCAACTGCACAATATGAGAAATGTTTGGGTTTTTTTTTTCCTTCAATGGGCCACTAACACTTTCAAATCACTTAGCATGAAGTGGAGAGGTGTGTGTGAGATGGCACAAGTTCTCACTCAGCAACTCTGGAGTCAGGTTTGCAGCAGGTTGCAGCTCATAGACGCAGATTCAGACTTGTCTACTGAGGCCAGAGTTGAACATGGCAGAAAAACCTCCCAGACAACTGTAGACATCACATCCTCCTACCATCGTTAGGTTTCCTAGCTACCTCGTCCACACGGGTCCATTTTAAGACGGGTCCTTAAATAGTGCAATATTTAAAAAAGATTTATCATATTCCAGATTCATCGTGCTGATCTATTTATGCTCATGTAGCTTAAAAGCATTTCATCTGATAATGTAATTTGAAGCTAATGTATGGCTATTGCAATTTGCCTCACTAATGAAACAGCCTAAAATTGTGATGCCCTGAAACAGTTTTTGCTTTAACTCTGGAAAAGATGAGTAATCACATACATTTTTGAATTGTTAGTTAACTTGTAAAAATGAATAGTTGTACAATCCTTAGTATGAAAAAAATCCTAACATTTATGTTCAATGTTCTGTATAACCGTGTTTAGTTATAGTTTAGACCAGGTTCATGTTTCCAGCTCTAAGGCATGAATCATCCCAATCTGGCAACCCAAACCCGGCTTCTCTGTAAACGTGTAATGTGTTCACCTGCAAAAAAATTATTATTAAAGTTTGACTTTTCTTGATAATGGGTGTACTAGGCTCTAGTTAAGGTAGTAAAGTTGCTCTAAGTGTATGACTCTAACCTTTAAAACAGTCTATTTACAATGTTTTGATCCCCAATAGGCTACTAAAATGGCCTAGTGAGCTCATGCACTATTATTTTAATTATTAATACATCCATTAATATCCTGATATCAGAAACATTAGCTAACAGCTAGTGGACCAATCCGAGACAGGTCAAAAGGAGTGTGAAATTGTTCATCATGGTCAATAACACCCAAGATGTTGTTCATAAATAAGAGTTCGCTAGCTGGCCTGCCGGTTCTGTAGCTACGTTTTTGGGTATCACTTGATGTGGAAAGTTTCTGCAGTCATGGACCGCCTCAGTATAAACATGATCGATGCTGTTTAATAGTGTATATTGTAATTTTGTTTATTAGAGTGATAGAACATTTTTATTTTTATTTATTTTTTTTTTTTTTACTCCTGAACATTGTACTAACCGCACACGTTACATTCAAGCTGGCATTATTTAGAGGGCAACTTATTTTTAGGGTGATTGATGTTATTGAGAACTGGTTTGCTTTTCCACCGGCTAGAGCACCACTGTAGAGCCACGTCATTTCATCGCTGTATACGTCTGTGCTTCTCATAATGAAGCTCTGGGTTTCCTTCTTCTTTGGATCAGGCAGACGAGACGCTGCACTAGCTGGTTTTTTTTTGTTTTTTGTTTTTTAAAAAGCAGGTACAAAACTTTAGTTGGTCTTGCTGGTCACAATAATCCCGCCCCCAGCTCGTGACATAAGCGGTTCCTGGTTCTAGGCCAGCAAAGTGTTGATGCTGCTCTCGAACCTGTTTTCATGGCTTTTTTCTTCAGCTGTTGAAAAAACAAAGAACTGGTTTGAGGTTAGGCACCGGCTCCAAACCTTGGTGGAACTGCCTTGGTGGAAAAGTGGTATGTGTGGAGTTTCCTGTGTCCATGTAGGTTTCCTCGGAGTTCTCCGGTTTCCTAACAACCCCCCACCTCCCAAACAAAAAAATCCCTGTTGACTGGTAGATAGAATGCCCCTAGGCGTGAATGAGAATGTAAGTAAGTATGTGTGTGCATGGTGAAAGAGTATTCCTGCCTCGCATCCACTACTCCCAGCACATGCTCAGGATCCACCACCACCATGGTCAAAAGTGTATTAAAGATTCAATAATAAACACAATCATTTTGACACTTGAGGGTTCATTTGTGGTGACTAAACTTGCTTCACTCATGCAGAGGGATCTCTGGTCCCCACCCTTGTATAGATGATCTTTCATTACATCGCAACCTGAGCTTGTAACATAACAATAAAAATGAGTCTCATTTATATAAAAGTACCAAGAAAATTTTAAATAAAAAAAGAAAGTGAGGCTAAATTTTAACCTAAAAATCTGAGGTCAGGATTTAGTGGTGCGAAGCACAAATAAAAAAAGGAAAACAAATCCTTAACTACCTTTTAATTTATCCCTAGTTGGCACAATTCTCACAATTGCGTGCTTTCTTTTCTAGTCTTTGCTGATCTTCAGGGGTTTATGTCCCTCAGGGGCAAACAAACCAAACCAAAAGTTTAAGGTCCTCTGAATACATATCAAGCACTTGCTTTTAAACCTTTAAAGATAATTCTTTAAGTCACAAGCAGAGCTTTCTAAAGTAGTAAAACTAATCAAATTGAGTGTGTAGTGACCATATTGCTTATTAAACATATAAACAGCTTATTTTATGCGAAATTAAAAAAGAAGAAGAAAATGCACCATTTAAGTACAGAACCAAGTCAGCGTGTAGTCTACACTTTAGAGAACAACATGGAGAACTCTTGAACCGAGCCATCTGAAAGCATTCATGCGGTTCTGGACATCCAACTCTCAGACATGCAGGTTTCTCCTTTACAACATCAGGAGGATCCGGATATCTCTATCCACAGAGGCCACTCAGGCACTTATGTCAAGGTTGAACTATTGTAACTTGCTCCTCTCAGGTCCTGCACTACGTGCCATCCAAACAAATCCAGCAACTGCTCCCTCTGCTGACTCCCTGCAGCTGCATGCTTCAGATGTAAAACACTGATGCTAGGCTACAAAACCAAAAAGTGACCAGCACCAACCTGAAGGCACTCATTAAACCTCGCTCCGCACCACATTCCCTTCGAACCTCTAGCACAATATTCATTTCCTTTAAAAACTACTAATCTGCAGAATGATGTATTTACTAAAGCGCTTCAAAACAAACAAAAAAAACAATGCTAAAAGCATGACTTGGCTAAATGCTTTCACACAAACAATGTTTCTAGCAAGTATAAGAGAAGACGGGGCTGCACGGTGGCGCAGTGGTTAGCACCGTCACCTTACAGCAAGAAGGTCCTGGGTTCGATCCCCGGGTCACCCAGGGTGCCTTTCTGTGTGGAGTTTGCATGTT
>JAQQZR010001935.1:0-10177 GCA_030068235.1 Notoglanidium macrostoma
TATACTTTTGTGAAGCTGCTTTGTGTCAATGTCTGTTGTTAAAAGCGCTATACAAATAAAATTGAATTGAATTGAATAAAAAAAAATGAAATATTTATGAAAAACTGCAAATTCACCAAGCCTGAGTGTCTACTTTCATATGAGCCATTAACCATTACTGTGGAGTATGACATCACAAATAAATAAATACATTTTAAATGCTAAAATTGAGTTAAAATGTTCTGATTCACTCGCATGACCCTGCGCTGCTAATCCTCTGAGAATGTATATCATTTATACAGATTATATTCATTACTGGAACTCAGCGATGGAGTGAATTCCAACATGAGGAACAGTTTATGGAAAACGTCATTAGTCAGGGTTTAGAACACGCGCGCACACACACACACACACACACATGGCTGATTCAGTAGCTGCTTTATATTTCAAGCACTGACAAAAGAGATGTTTATTACGTTACAGTATAAACACTGGATTCATCTGTATCAAACGCTTTATTTAAGATACAGTGCAGGATGCTGTGATCTGAGAGGCACAGGAATGATGTGGAGTCAGAATCAGCTGTTAGTCATTGAGAGAGAGAGAGAGGGGGGGGAGAGAGGGAGAGAGAGAGAGAGGGAGAGAGGGAGAGAGAGAGAGGGAGAGAGATTTATTTTTATTTTTAAAACACCTTTATTCTCAATGATGTTTGATGTGTCACACTAGTAGCATGTCAGCATGACATTCAGCACATTAAATATACATGAGTATTAAAAAAATAAATAAAAAATAGAAAATAAAAACAGAAAAATAAAAAAAGACAAAACCAGTATTTTACGAAAACACAGGGTTAAAAACCAGCTGCCCTTCACAGACGGAGCAGACAGCATCGGTAAAGCACCATCGGCACACAAACTCCTCCAAGTTCTCCATGAGGTGATAGAACCTGAAGTCCACTCTTACTCTGGATTTTACCAGAACCTTAAACAAAGTTAAAACCTCCTCACCTACAGCTCCTCCCACCTGGTTTTTCCTGCTCTTGTAGATGGACAGTTTCGCTTGTCCCACTATAAAGTTTAAAAGTTGCCATTTTTGTGCATTTTCTTTTCTATATTCTACACCAAAGATAAAAGCTTTCTCGCTGCACACCACAGTTTAAAAAGACAGCTTTTAAAACTTTGAATAGAGGACTCAGCCTTTTGCAATCTAAAAAACAGTGAAACACAGTCTCTGGGTCAGGGCAGAAGGGGCAGTTCATGGACACAGTAGGATTGATCTTGGACACAAAGTAGTTGATGGCCAGTGCTCCATGTAGGATCCTCCATTGAAGGTCAGCTGTCCTCTTGGTTAGCGGTGGTTTATAAAATAGCCTCCTCACTGGCTAACAGTCCTCCTGCAAGTTCAGCCTCTGTCTCCACACAGTGTCCTTTCTCCTGCTCAGTTTCTTCCAGTTTAGCGCTTGTATTCAGCACCTGTACAGTGCTTTCCCCTTTGCCATGTGTAGTTCCACCCCCGCAGTGGTGTTACAGACCAGCAGTGGCCTGCTAGTCCGGTTTGGTCTTTTTCCAGACCAAGTTTGGGAAAGGGGTGACAGGTTGACCTCAGGCCCAGCCGAGATGCCGTTGCCTCTGTGTTGTGGAGTCCTGGTCCTGCAGTGTCCACTATGTCTCGTAGCGTCAATGCCCTGGATGAGATCAGTCTCTGGGTGAGACCCGGTCTGCTGCTGTCCTGCACATCCAGCCGAGCTCCGTGGATTAGCGGCTCCTCCAGGAGCCAGAACAGTGACACAGCCGGTCCTAGCCTTTTTCATTTAAAAAGAGTCCATGCTTTAAAAAGTGCTCGATAGAAAATCGGCAAATCACGCAAGTGTATAAAACTGCAGTCCATTAAAAACAGAGATGCATCTAAGCACAGTCCTTCAATCTTCCTTAAAATTGTGCTCATAACTGGTATCCACAGTACATCATCGTACCCTGTGAGATACCTCTGAATGAACTGTAGTCTGAATGCTGCTGCTCTTCTCTCCAGGTGCACTAGACCCTGCCCTCCCTCTTCTTTTTGCAAGTAAAGTACACATTGCGGAATCCAGTGTAATTTGTCCCAGAAAAAATTTATCATAGTGGCTTGGACTTTTGCTAAAAGCCCAGGTGGGGGTTCTATGCATTTTAGTTTGTGCCATAATATGGATGCTACAAGGTTATTTATGATTAATGCCCTTCCTCTATATGACATGTTGGGTAAAAGCCACCTTCACTTGGATAGCCTTCCTTCCACCCTTTCTACTACACCTTTCCAGTTCTTTTTTTCCATCTCCTCATATCCTAGATATACACCCAGGTATTTCAGCCCTCCTCGCTTCCATTTTAACCCTCCTGGTAGGTGAGGGAGACCTGCAGGCCATTTCGCCACTGCTACAGCCTCACTCTTCACCCAGTTCATCTTTGCAGCTGAGATTTCTCCAAAGTATCTGACAATGTTCTCTAGCTTCCATATGCCTTCTTGATTTTTAACAATAGCAATAACATCATCAGCGTAAGCAGAAACAATGAAACATGTCTTAAAACCAGGTAAAATGAGACCATCAATAGCAGAGTGAATATTATGCAACATGGGTTCAATCTATAAGGCATATAGCATCCCAGACAGTGAACATCCTTGCCTTATCCCTCTAGTCACTTTAAAAGGTTTACATAAAACACCACTGATTTTCAGTACACTCACGACGTCTTCGTACAGCCCCTTCATCTTGGTGATAAAACCAGGGCTGAGGCCGAACCTCTGTAAGAGCTTCCAGAGGTATCGGTGCTCAACCCGGTCAAATGCCTTTTCCTGGTCCAAGGAAATCAGACCAGTATCAACGCCCAAAGAACCAAAAGGTCTCGAATCAGTGACACGTTGTCAACAATAGACCCGCCGGGCACACAGTATGTCTGAGTTGGGTGGATGACCTGATATATCACCTCCTTCAGCCTGTTAGCCAAGATTTTTGAGAGTAACTTATAATCTGTACACAACAGTGAGACTGGACTCCAGTTTTTTATTTCCTGGAGGTCACCTTTCTTGAGTCAGGGATAAGTCTATAAAGCTTTCATTAAAAACTTGTAAAATGTCTCCTCTTAGTTAATTCCAGAAAGCTTTGTAAAATTCCAGTGGAAGACCATCGATGCCCAGGGCCCTCCCTCCCTGAATGCTCTGTAATGCTGTGTAGACTTCCCCTGAGGACAGAGGAGCTCCCAGTTCCTTGTTGGCCTCTTCAGTGATTCTGGGCAGTCCGCTGCAGAAGGATTTAAAAGCATCCTCAGTGTGCTCACTGTGGTACAAATGGGTATAAAAGTCCAAGGCTCTTTTTCGAATTTCACTGTCCTTAGTCAGTGGTTGTCCTGTAGCAGATCTCAGTGCGTGGATGAATCTGCTCTGTCCATTCTTCTTTTCCAGGTTAAAGAAATATCTTGATGGTGAGTCCATCAGGGCAGCATTCTGAAAACGTGACCGCACCAGCGCCCCTTCTGCCTTCGAGCCCATCAGGTCTGCCAGTACGGCTTTTTTGACTTTGAGTTCTTCAGTACGAACTCAATTTCCTGTGGACTCTGCAGAACCCTGCAGATCCACTATTTCCATCTCCAGATCTTTTATAGACTTGGTGAGGTCACGGGAGACATTGAGAGTGTACTGTTGACAGAGTTGATTGATCTCTACTTTCCCACAGTCCCACCACTGTTTCACAGATATAAAATCTCATTTTCTGGTTCTAAAACCTTCACAAAAATACGTAAAAGTTTCGTTAAAATGTACATCCAACAACAGTGCAGTGTTAAAGTGCCAATACACAGATTTGTGCTTTACATTTGTGATAAAAGCGCTACAGGACACCATGGAATGGTCAGAAAACCCAACAGGTAAAATCTTACACATCTTAAAAATACTGGCATGGTGTTTAAAGCAGTAAAGTCTGTCAAGCCTGGCCATAGAACGGGCATTTTCCCTGCTGTGGACCCATGTGTACTGTCTGTGTGTGTGGTGCATTCTCTCCATATGTCAGTTAGTTCATGAGCTTCCACTAGCTGCTTCATAACACATTTGGAAGCAGCGTGCGGTCCTACATGGTTTCTGTCCAACTGGTCGTTCTCTGTGTAGTTAAAATCCCCTCCTAAAAATAAAAAATCCTCAGGCTCACACTGACTTAAAAACCCTAAAAAAATTAAAAACTGAACTCTGTCAGGTCCTGTGTTTGGGCTGTAAACATTTATAAAAACAAGGGTAAAAAGCTCATACTTAGCTCTAACCACCATTAGTCTACCCTTCTCTTCCTCCTCCACTACATATGACTCTGGTAAAAAGTTTTTAGAGAAAAGGAGTGCCACTCCTCCACTAGTTCTGCTTAAGTGGCTTAAAACAACTTCCCCCTCCCATTCCTTCTTCCAGTCCGTCTCATTTAAAGTTTCACTGTGCGTTTCCTGAACCATCATTACATCCATTCTCTTTAGTTTCATTAATTCAAATAAATTGGCTTGCTTCTTCACATCTCTGGCCCCATTTATGTTGAGTGTGGAGACTCTGAACTCACTCATAATCTCTGTTGTGAGAAAGGTAACATAACACATGACCACCAAAAAGACTGGTGTCTTACACACTGTCTGACTTCTCATTGTTGAAAAAGTCTTGTTTGAACTTTAGGATGATTTTCTTCAATCTGTACCTTTCCTGTTCCGTGTACCCTCCCTTTCCTCTGCTGCTCATTAGGGCTCTGACTGAGTTAAAAAATAGTTCTTTATCTATAAAATACTCTTCGATTTTTACCTTCTTCATGTTTTTAGTTATTTGTAAGAAGTTTTTAATCTGTTGTACCTCGTACATCTTCTCCTGCAGTGAGTTAGCAGCTAGTTGGGATTCAGTCTGAGGCTGGCTGTCGCCGCACTCCTCCTCCTCCTCCTCCTCCTCCTCCTCCTCGTCTCCTGTGCTGCACTCCGACTCGTGCTGCTCCTGCTGCTCCTCTCTCCCCAACCTGCTCACTGCACCTTTCTTAGCTTTCGAGTCACCATCATTGTTCTTCTGCTTCCTTTTAAGAACTGGAACTTTTAAAACATTTTCCTCTTCCATCATCATGTCTTCATCACTGTTCCTCACCATTTCCTCTGTTGTCTTGTCTGTAACACTGCGCTTTGATTTTGCTACTGTCTCACTTCCGGTCATATTCTAATTTTTTCCCCCAGTTTCCTGCTGGCTCTGCTGTGTGTCTATCGTTTTGTCCATTTCCGTCTGTTTCTGTGTGTCTGTCTCCTTGTTCAGTTCTGTTTGTCTCTGTGTGCCTTTCCCCACCTCCTACCTTTGTGTTGCATCGTTTGAGGAGATTTTTTCAGGACAGGCCCTGATGAGATGTCCTTCTCCTCCACATCCAAAACACTTTAAAGCTGCAGAGATCATAAATGCAGCATAGTCAAAATCATCCACTTTTATACTGAGAACCAGGTTTAAATTCTCATCCTTTTTGTTCAGGATCATATACACCTGGCGTCTGTGTGAAAGTTTTGAGTACTGTTGATTTACATCTGGAGGGTAGTTTTTTAACCGGGGAAACAGCTTTTTCATGCCTTGACAGTTCTCTCAGTAAAATCTCATCGCTGATGTAGCGAGCGGCATAACGGGCATGAAAGTGTCGTTAAGAACACTGGCACTATCTCCTGCCCCGAGATACCTTTTATTTTATTTCTCCGACTCACAAAAATAGCCATTTTAGCAGAGCCCATCAAGAAATTTACCAACTGACACTTGTGTTTTTGTGTTCGTGTGTAAGGGGACCCCAAAAAAAACCAGTCATTGTAAACTTAACATTTAACTGAGCAAGCAAATGACCCAATAAGATAAACAATACATGAAGTCTGTGACATTTCATAAAGCAATGGACCACAGTTTCCCTGTTTTTACAGAATGGATAACAGTCTTTTACCTCTGGGTTTAACTTGCATACAAACGCATTAACTGCGATGGCACCGTGTAGCACTCTCCACTGGAGATCCCCAATGTTCTTTGCTAGTGGGGGTTTGTATAGTGCTCTCCAGACAGGCTTCACATTGTCCTCAAGTTTCAGCTTTTCCCTCCATACAGTATCTGGACAGTTATTTAGGAATCTTTTGTTCAAAACCTTGACCAAATATTTATATATTTGTTTACCATCAACAGATCCAAAGTGCATTTTGTCCTCCCTCAGTCCAGTCATGATATGACCTAAACAGTCCACTTCTGCAAGGTCTGGTGTGAGCGCCAATTCTGGGAAGGTGTCCTTGTGGTTGGGATGTTTTACCGCTGCCGTATTCCAACAACAGGTCCCACTCTTCTTCCGCCAGTCGCCCCTTAATTCTGCTCATCAATGATTGTACCAGACGAGTCGATCGGAGCCCTAGATGCTGAGCCACTGCCTCCGTGTTCTCCAGTCCTGGTCCTGCCTGACTTAGCAGGTGTTTCAACTGAGTGCACCCCTTTGTGATCAAAAACCAGGAAATAAAGTCAAGACGGGCACCAAGGATCAGTGTATCCTCAAGGTGTAAGTGTAAAGATTTAACTGGTCTCATCCAATGGTGCTCGAACAAGTTCCACACCTTGAAAAGGCCTTGATAAAATGCTGGTACTCCTGAGAGTTTCAGGCCTTGACAGTCAACTAAGAACAGTGTAAGATCTAGTCCTAGCCCTCCAGTACTCTGGAGGATGGTCCTGGCCAGTGGTCTCCACACCAGGTCCGCCGGGCTGTACAGAATCCTCTGTATAATCTGCAGCCTGTATGTAGCAGCTCTGCTGGCCAGGTGAATCAGTCCCTGTCCTCCTTCATCTTTGGGGAGGAACAGCACACCTTGAGAAGTCCAATGTAGTCTGTCCCAAAGGAAATCAACCATAATGGATTGGATTCTCGCTAAAAGGCCGAAGGGGGGTTCCATGCTTGCCAGTTTGTGCCACAACATTGCAGCAACCAGGTTGTTTATAATCAGGATTCTGCATCTGTAAAACATTTTTGGAAGAATCCATTTCCATTTGTTGAGTCTTCCGGTCACTTTCTCCAGCATACCTTCCCTTTTTTGTTTTCTGTAGTCCTCTGTTCCTAAAAACACTCCTAGATACTTGATTCCCACTGTTACCCATGACAGTTCTCCTGGTAAATAAGGTCGTGCATGTTCCCATTTCCCAACCAGCAGTGCCTCACTTTTATTCCAGTTCACTTTTGCTGAGGAAATGTATCCAAAGTCTCCAATAATTTATTCAATAATTTTTACAGCCTTTTCATGTGAAATAAACAGAATAACATCAACAGCATATGCAGACAAATGTAAGTCGTTTTCATGATTCGGTATTTGCAGACCAGGCAATTTGCAACGGATCTTGTGAAGCAGAGGTTCTATTGCCAAAACATAAAGCATGCCAGAAAGAGGGCAGCCCTGCCTGACATCCCGTTTTACTTTAAAAGGGGCACTTAATTCCCCATAAAATTTCAGAAGACTCTCGATATCTTGGTATAGAATTTGTACTTTGGACATAAAGGAAGAGTCAAAACCAAATTTACCCAAAGTTTGCCATAAATAGGAATGCTCCACTCGGTCGAAGGCTTTTTCTTGGTCTATTGAGATTAGGCCTAACGCCATGTTTTTCATTTCGGCTACCTCCAAAAGGTGTCTAACTGGTGTGATGTTGTCCAAGATTGATCTGCCCGGATGATTTTTTCCAAGACGTTTTTTAAGCGATTTGCCAACGTTTTTGAAAAGATCTTGTAGTCTGCACAGAGGAGGGAGACAGGACGCCAGTGCCTTAAATCTTGCAGGTCTACTTTTTTCCGCAGCAGGGTGATGACTGCCCTCCTGCAGCTCAGCGGCAGGACCCCGCTCTCCAGGCTGCTATTAATAACAGCAAGCAAGTCTGCCCCAATCACATGCCAGAAAGCTTTAAAGAACTCGACCGGCAAACCGTCAATGCCAGGAGATTTCCCATTTTCCATGCTCATCAGAGCACCATAAAGCTCCTGCAGTGTCAAGGGTTCAGCAAGACCTGCATTGGATTCCTCTGAGACATTTGGGAGGCCATTGTAAAATGCGTCACTCACGACATCCGGTCCTTCTGTCTCGCTCTGATACAGATTTGTTTAAAACTTCACTGCATGCTCACGGATTGCCTTGGCTTCTTTCAGCTCTACACCACTGTCTGTACGTAAGCACTGAATAGCTCTATTTTGTCCGTTTTTTTTTCTCTAAATTAAAGAAATACTTGGAGGGGGCATCCATTTGTGCCACACTCTGAAACTTAGTGCGTATAAGGGTCCCCTGAACCTTTACTCTCAGCAGCTGTTTCAAAAAAGCTTTTTTAGCGTTCAGTGGTGTTACCTGCTTCTGCCCGCCCGTTGCTGTTACCTGGTCTTGCAGTACAGCAGACCTATTCAACTAGCGGCCCGCGGGCCAGATGCGGCCCGATTCAAATTTCCTGCGGCCCCCTGTGTTTTACTGTAAACCCCATCTCAGACACGTCTACCGCTCCTATACACTGCTTTATATAGGGTACTACAGAATGGTCACTATGGTAACATAGAAGCCTGTGTATGAAACAATATACTGCATTATGTTCGTGCATCGTGTTTTCTCCTGTTACTGTCTTCTCTGGGAGTCAATAATAAATGTATCACCTATTTTTATCCCACACAATCTTGTGGCATCATATTCAAAAAGACTTGAGGCTGTAATTGTTGCCAAAGGTGCATCGATAATGTTTTTTTATTTTTAATAAATTTGCAAAAACCTCAAGTAAACTTTTTTCATGTTGTCATTATGGGGTGTTGTGTGTAGAATTCTGAGGAAAAAAATGAATTTAATCCATTTTGGAATAAGGCTGTAACATAACAAAATGTGGGAAAAGTGATGCGCTGTGAATACTTTCCAGATGCACTGTATTATTCATGACTCTGTCTAAGACTCCTGAGTTATATAGCAGAGACTTGGCCAAAATGAAACATTCACAGTTTCGGTGATGTTGGAAAGCTCTCCACATCTACAGAAATATTAAACAACTGAGTGATATTTATAACACCACCGCCGCTCTCTGGAACGTTCTCTTACAAAATGTTTATTATCAGTGAATAAATATTATCATCACCATTAGATGGAAACCAGTCCTCTATTCATTCTGTCCCAGAGTGAGCTCATAATGACTGAAATCTGATGAACAGTGTTTCATAGCTGGATTTCTTTAAAAATCCCAATAAAGGTGTGAGTTTAGGGGCCTGATGGGAAATGGGTGTGTCTGGAAATCATCTGATTATTAGGAGAGCAGATCTGCTGTCCTGGGGCTCCACAAGGCTCTGTGTGTTCACTTTGGTCTCTGTACAAACCCATATGAGGCCATGTGTTCATTACTAATGTGCGTTTCTTAGCCTCAGGTGCTGTTATTACCTGGTCTGACTCTTCTCCTGTTCCCCTGGTGAGATTATGGATAACTCCTGAGGCCTATGGATATAGATTATGAGTTATAATCAAAACATTTTTTATTCACCCACACGCTACACATACAAAGAAATAAATAAATGTATTCTGGTTCTCAGTTTTCTTGTTGTTGTTCTGGATTGTGATTATGGACTTTCTGTAATAATCATAGCAACATGTTTACAAACTAATGCTAATACAAATGTAGAATAAAACGGTAACTGTACGGCTCTCCTGCGAGCTCCTCATTGCACTCCTGATCCCAGTGATTGTTAATTAAACCATCAATCTGAGACAACAGAGACACGCAGCTCATTTTCACTACAGTGTTGCGTCACATCACCTCGCGCCTTCTCCCTCCTATTATTACAGCTTTAATGCTCAGTTTATAGATATGATATTTCACAGGCTATCCCTTCTTCATCTCGCTGATCTTCATAATGAGCAATAAAAGTCTTTGTATCCCTTCGCTTTTAAAAATTAAACTACTTTTTCAAAATAATTTTTTTTCAATATTAAATCTAAGAAATCTCATTTTCTACAGGGGGTTGCTTTGCTGTATTGTGCTGATGAAAGATTAACAGAGTGGAGTTTTTATAAGCATAGAATTAGCAAAAACACAGAATGAGCCTAACTATCATCCATGCTAATGATCCTTAGCCATTAGGGATGATGATATATATATATATATATATATACAGGGAGTGCAGAATTATTAGGCAAATGAGTATTTTGGCCACATCATCCTCTTC
>JAQQZR010001936.1:0-10176 GCA_030068235.1 Notoglanidium macrostoma
GAGAGCGAGAGAGAGAAAGAGAGAGAGAGAGAGAGAGAGAGAGAGAGAGAGAGAGAGAGAGAGAGAGAGAGAGAGAGAGTGAGAGAGATGATTTTTGTGCTTATAAGAAAATGAAAGCATGTGTTTATATAAATGATCATTTCTTTTCTTGCTGTTGCCCTCCATGTGTTCTAAGTTAAAGACTTGTTTGTGGTCACTGAGTTGGATATGACTTTAAGACCAGAAGAACTTTGGGCCAATGTTAAAGACAGGTTTGGTTTAGAACATCAGGTCAAAAGTGCACTCCGTCTTTTGTATAAAAAATAATAAGCATGTGTTAAAGCTTATGTTGGCACCACTAAACTCGTCTGAGTGACATTCTGTAATCAAAACATTCATTCAGTCATCAGGCGTTGGATTTTTATTCATGGTGCTATGATGCAATTGTAATATCAACTCTTTCTCTTTTTATTTCTATAACTTTATGACATTTAACTATGTACTGTGATATTTCACTTTGCCAAGATTGTTTTGCTAACAAACTGCTAATAAGCACATTATGAAAAACTTTTCAAAGCATCTATTGTATCTAAAATCAGAAGGAGATCTTGTTAGTATTTTGAGACAAATCTTCTCAAAATACTAACAATACTGAGAATAATTTCATAAAGGTACAGCATGACAATTTCTTTCTTTCTTTATCTCTTACTTATTTCTTATCACACATAGACTCTATTTATAGTGATTTATCACGCTATCAATATCATATAGTCATGTCAGCTTTCCTAAATTTTTCAAGAGAAAATAGATTACTTTTACTCCCTAAAAACCATACGATATCCAAAATCCAGAGAACACCATGGAGATGTTGAATTCTCAGATTCTGATTGGTTAAAAATTGCTGATTAATTTTCTGGAATTAGCACAGCTACAGATCACAGTATAGTAACAGTTCAACGGAATATGGTGAAGTTTTCAGTAAGGAGAAGCTTATTTAACTCCTCATTGCAGGAAGGAGTCTTCAGTGTCAGCACTTTGTAACAATCAGAGGTCAAGCTGTGTTTTATTTGTCTAGAGTGATAAAAACAGAGGATGGAGAAGGAACGACTGTTTCAAGCTGAGAACAGGAACTAATTGGTTTCACAGAACTTTATAACTATTAATGGATATAAAGCATGACTTAATAAAGAATTGCTGTGGTATTAAAGGAATAAAACACTTCAGTACGTGTTTTAACAAGACTAACAGCTCCATCCACCACGTGATGAGCAGATTGGATCTGATGCACCTTCTTTTGTAGCATCACAAATCATCACACTCTCACCCCGGGGCAGAAACCTCCTGCTAAACTGAGTAGCAGCGGTTTACAAAGCCTCGCCTCTCCTTGGAGCCTGGGAGAACCCGACAGGATCATCAAATAAAGAGCACAAAAGAAAACAAATGAAAGATCCGTGTCTGAATCTCCTGTTCCAGCTGGAAACCAAAGGGCCTGGAGCTATTCATGTGGAATTACAGCCCAATTAGCATCTCTTTATATAAGACATTCAGTCAGCAGCCACATCAAGACCTGGATCTCATCTGCCGAGGAAGGGGAGGAAGGGAATGTGTGAGGGAGAGAGAATTAAAACAAGAACGACAGAGCAGGAGGAGGAATGAGGAGCAGGAATGAGTGGGAGTGACCGCGAGAGAAGAGAAGCGCCACCTGAGAAGTGCTTGACGTGAAGTCTAAATAATTTCTTAATGATCTAAACGTGTGCGTTTGTTTAAAGGAATAACACAGGAACCTGTTTGTGTTCTAGTGCTAAAATTCAGGTAGGATACATGTGAGTGCAAAAGTCTGTGCCCCCTCTTGGTTGAGAAATTCGAGGAGAGAAAAGGAAAATTATTTTACAGTTTATCTTCATGTTCTTGATGTTTCTCAGACTAATGTGCAGTTTTCTTTATTTGCACATTCCTTTTTACCTGTTTCAGCCTCAGTGTATCTTATTTTAGGCTAGATTGCACCAACAAGGACCAAACTTGGATTAAAACCTGGATTAAACCAAAGTTTATCAGTCAATACAGTTGCACCAACTTAATTTAAAGTGCATTTCAACTTTTATAATTTTTTATAGTAAATTTCATTCCTGCACTTTTATCAATGCAATTTCAGAAAATAAAGTTTTTCAAAATTTTCTATGCTAAGAAAAACGTGCTCATTGCTGTTTACGTCACAGTGAATAAATTCAGTAATTCCCAAATTAAGGTTTTTATAATAATGAAATAATAATAAAATATTTCAATAAATCTTTCTGATTAAGAACCAGCCTAAATATTACAGCAGCTGAGTCTTTCTGAGTCTAATGTGCAGTCCTCTTTCATATTTTTAATTTGTAAGCATGCTCAAAAGTTTTTTCCTTTGAGTTCGATTCATTAGCATAATGATTTCAACTTAAACATTGTGAGTCTTATTTATGGTGTTAAAAAATTTGAACAGGGTTAAAATGTCAAGCAGTTGAGTTAAGCGTCAGGAAAAACTGGAATCAGGAAAACAGCTCTCAGATGCTCTAAAACAAGCAACAAAAATACTTACCTTCTGAAGAATGGGATTAAAAAGATATTACATAAAGACAGAAAGGCAAAAAGAAAGACCGGAAGAGAACTAGGTATAGTAATAGGGTGTACAAACTTTTGCACTTAATTTCCCTGAACATATGCTCATCATAATAAATCCTGATGCAGATTGTGTGTGTGTGTGTGTGCGTGCGTGCGTGCATGCGTGTGTGTGCGTGCGTGTGTGTGCGTGTGTGTGTTTGTGTGTGTGTGCGTGTTTGTGTGTGTATGTGTTTGTGTGTGTGTGTGTGTGTGTGTGTGTGTGTGTGTGTGTGTGCGTGTACGTGCGTGTTTGTGTGTGTGTGTGTTTGTGTAAGGAAACTGTCATTTAGAAGGAAGAATCTAAACTCGGTCATTAAGGATGAAAATGAAAACAGAAGCTGGAGGAGAAAGGAAATGGTGCATGTAATGGAGGCAGAAACAAAAATCCTGTGTGGAGATGATTAGATCTCTTTTTTATTCTCTCTGTATTTCAGTGATGCCTGAAAATCTCAGCTGGGAACATTCCAGAACTTCCTCAAGGATTTCAACTGTTTTATGTATTAATGACTTCACGTCATACTTTTTATCCATTTATAGTTACATTTAATGTTCGTGAAAAATGTTAGCTTCTGTTCTCACTTATGTTACAGCTATAAACAGTTGTTCCCTCACCAAACTCACTTTATTCTCTCTCTCTCAAAACAAACAAACAAACAAAAAAACCCCAGCTTGTTATGTACCTGGTAAACTCCTCTCTCCTAAAGTTGTCTTTTGTTGAGCTGGCACTATAGAAACAATAACGTATTGGAACGAGCACATTAATATAAACCTTCTGGCCAGTCAGAATCCAGGATCAACAGAGCTGTGATGTAAATGCCTTTAAAATGATACAAAAACTGAAAACTTAAACTGATACAAAGTGCTGAAACTGGAGACTCCTTCAAAGAGTTAAATAAAAGTCTGCATACAAAAAATGTAAATAAAGAGTCATAAATGTGTTGGATTTCTCACAGCACATTTCAAAGTGTTTTATTCCTTTATACTAAAATAATTTGTGTATGATTATAATTTTTATTAATTAAAAAAAATCATACTTTTGAGCAATTTATAGTCACATTTAATGTTTGTAGATTAACAGATTGTAGATGAAATGTGGAAAAGAAAAAATTCAACAGAATGCTTTATTTAAAAAAAGCATGAATAACAATTGAAAATAGCTATTTTACTATATATAATCTGTATAACGGGCGGCACGCTGGTTAACTCTGTCGCCTCACAGCAAGAAGGTCCTGGGTTCGATCCCCAGGTAACCCTTTCTGTGCGGCGTTTGCATGTTCTCCCCGTGCATGTGTGGGATTGCGCCGGGTGCTCCGGTTTCCTCCCACAGTCCAAAGACATGCAGATTAGGTCAACTGGCTCCTCTAAATTGCCCGTAGGTGAGAATGCGAGCGTGTGTGGCTGTTTGTCTGTGTTGGCCCTGTGGTGGACTGGCGACCTGCCCAGGGTGTACCCCGCCTCTCACCCGAAGATGCTGGGATTGGCTCCAGCTTCCCCGCGACCCAGACAGATAAAGCGTTATAGATCATGGATGGATGGATGGATAATCTGTATATCTATATTACTTGTTAATATTGGCATTATGATTTATTTTTATGGTTTTAAATTCAATGTCTGAATTAAAATTAAAAAACAACAAATCCTTTATGCAACACTTGTCTGCTGGGGAAGTTCTTCCTACTCTTCAGAGGAACATTCCAGACACAGGCGCTCATTTTGGATTGCTTTAAGAAGCATTTTTGATGAAGCACAATCCAGAAATAAGGTCAACTCTTTTCCCTTGATCATACATTTGACCGCAGAAACTTCAGACAGTTAGAGAGAGAGGTTATCTGAGCGACCTTCGTGTGTGTTGCTTTATACAGAGCTCGAACATCTAAACATAGAGCTTCAGAGGAGAGGAGTCTAAATGGAGAAACTGATCATTGTCAGTATCTGTCTGCCACAAAGGGCTTCTCGTGGTCGCTTTGGCTTCTGGCTAAAGCAGGCCATAAATATGCATCAAACATCCCAAAATGGCCACCGAAACAACTGGGAAATTGGCATAATTATGAGTTTGTCACCTTCCTTCTTTTGTTTGATACTCAGACAAGATAAATTGCTTAATTGGGGCAAAAAATATAATTAAAAGCTGATCAGACTTTAGTTTTTGATTCTGAACTGAGCCCTGAAGTGCAAATCATCAGCCTGGTGGAGAGGAAGGAGAGGAAATAGACATACAAATAGAGAGAGTGTGTGTTCAGCTGAAACCCAACATTACAGCAGAAATACACTTGAGATCCAACCACAAAACTATTCCCATCTTCTGCACCAGCATTCCCGACTTTCTGTAATCCAACAACAGACGTTTACTTCCGAGTAAACGTCTGTTGTTGGATTACAGAAAGTCGAAAATTGTAACTGAAAATGGAATGGAAATCACAAATAAATGCAAATCTTTAAATATGTTTGTAAACTGCAAGGAAAGATTCCCAGACCTCATTAAGTTTATTAACTCTGAGTGTTAAAGTGAAAAAATAAAAATTATAATAATAATAATAACAAAAATAAATTGTTTATGACCATGCAATTAATAATAATAATAATAATAATAATAATAATAATTTATACAGTCAACTCCAAAATTATTGGCACCGTTTCATAAAATTATTTAAAATCAGGTCAAGTGACATCTTTGCCTGTCCACAGGATTTACCCAACATGGAACTTCTGCCTAACTTGGGGCTTTTTTCTCCAACATGGGGGCTTTGCTTAAAATGGGGGCTTTGGCTAGCAGGAGGCTTCTGCCCAGCTAGGGGCTTCTATGCAACATGAGGCTTTGGACAACCGGGGGCTTTGGCCCAAAATGTTTAAACTCCTCATGTCCAGCAGGGGCTTCTGTTCAACATAGGGCCTTTTCTCACCATGGGGCTTTTGCCCAACCAGGGGCTTTGGTTAACCATTAAAATTAATAGAATTCTCCACTTAAGAAAAAAATGTCAATAATATCTTATATACAGTCATTTTAATGAAGGGTGCCAATAATTTTGGTGATGACTGCAGGTCAGTGATGATGATGATAATGATGATGATGATGATGGTCATGTGATTTCTGAACTCCATGATGGTCTCATGACTTTGGTTGGGAGGTCACGTGACTGCCTGGTCTGGTAGGTGGAGTAGGAGGTCATTGAGTCTGATGACAGTGTTAGCGAAGTCCACCAGCTCTACGAAGTCTGAGGTGATAATGTTCACACCATTCACACCCGGTTTCTGCACCTCCACCCATGCCATGATAACTGGCAGGTTCCTGCGTGTGACAAGAATTACCATCAATCAGCAGTGTGATTTAGTGTTCATGTGACATGCTTTATTTATAAGTGCTAAATATCATTAGTAAAAAGGTCCATTCAGAAGAGCTGTACTTTGAGAGACTTTACCTGAAGTGTCTGTGAAATTAATTTAAAAAGCACAGACTGGCTAGCTGTGACAAGCCGCTTTTAGTGTAGACAAAGGTCATACAGTCAATAGTAGATTATTATTAAATTCATCTAATATTAGCTTCCTTTGCTTGTGCACTTCATTCACTTATATATATAATATGATAGTTATAATATCAGTACAACAAGGTAGCTTAGACCTCAAAATGATGAACATTCCAGAAAGAGGGCCAAGAACTCATAGCTGAGGCAACTGTCAAAGTTGTCAACGTTGTCAACAGAGTTGATAAAAGATCTGCAAAGTTTAAAAGCCGTTAAATGAGGTTTAAAAGTGCACATGTTCAGGAGGCTTGAGTATCATCTCCAACCCTACCCTAAACAGTCAATCACCTCATCAACCATGCCCTTTTATACATCATCGAATAACTCCTATAAAATGCATTCATCATAAGGAAAAATATTGGGGAAGATAAAAAAAGAAAAAAATTGTTGTATCTTAAGGTTTTAGCTTCACATCATTTCCATGCACTAACATGGTATTGGGCGGGGCTAAAAAAACAAACTGCAGCCAGACACCTAGAGGGCTTTTTGAGGAGAAATTTTGGATTCAGTTTTGACTTCTTATTAGGACGTCCATTTGTACATACAGTCAGTGGTGTGTGTGTGTGTGTCTGTGTGTGTGTGCATGTGTGTGTGTCTGTGTGTCTGTGTGTGTGTGTGTGTGTGTGTGTGTGTGCGTGTGCATTTGTCTGTGAGCACACATACATACACAGGAGAAAAAGTTAAACCTGACTATTCTTGCATGAGCATTAGTGTGCATTTATGATTGAAACTAAAAGCAGAAAGAGAAAGTTTTCCTTCCTCATGCACAACAAAATCCAGAAGTTAGAAGCTTGAGTTCAGTTTATCCTTGAATAATCTTGGAATAACAAACATTCCTGCTTCCTCACGGCTGAAGCACAATTACGCATCATCCAGCGAGACAGACGATCATCTGACCCCCTCCCCCCCAGTCCACACAGTTTCACATACACACACTCACTCTATTTTTGAGCAGTGAAGTGAAGTATTCGCCCCCTAACCTTTCCCACTATTTTCATGTTGTATAATGTAATTAATTTTGAAGACTATAGAGAAATGTTGAACTATTTTGTGTACATCAGGGACACCTATTGGCTACTTCAAAACTGCACTCCATAGTAAAACTGATGTTCCATCCAGCGAACAGCTTGTAATAGGGACACATAGAGTTTAATGTGTTTACATTAACATTAACATGATATCCTTACATGCAAAAACGATGCACTGGTTTCCCCACAATGTGCAGAAACATGAATGCGTTTAACTAAATGATTGTTAAAACTAGTGCTTTTGTTGATCACTTTTCATTATATTACAAGTTTATAAATATAGAATAGCACACATACAATATAAAGTAATAAACATTAATATACTATATAATACATACTATGTACACTGTAAATTCTATTAGTTGAGAATGCAAATGATTGCCTTTAGTAACTATTTAAAGAGGAATAGGAATTGTACGTAACAGATAAGCATTTGTTATTACAACATACAACTCCTATTCCATTTTAATTAGTCATTTAAGGCATTCTTTTTTTGAAATAAGGTTAACAAATTAGGATTTACAGTCTAGTGAATTCATGGCTCCATCATAAAGTATCTGCTGAAGTTCAGGAGAGTGACTCAGTTGCTGAGAAATATCTCACTCTTTTGCAGTTTGCTTGTAATCCAGTCGGTTCCACTCCACTGAGATGTTGGAGCCCACGCAGGGACGCCAAGGACTTGTGGGGGAAATTCACCTGTAAAATGAGAAATCACTACCAATGCACTATCAACCATTAGTTGCTCATGGACCCAGGTAGCCACTTTTACCTTACTTTAGAGTGCTATGAGAATGTTGAGACAGAAAATTGGAGTATATGTACATGATTGCATCCAGTTTGATTCTATTCTTATTCATTTAGTTCAAAGAAATCAACTTCTTATTGTATCACAGAATACACTGATTATCATATTTAACATAATACCACCTCCTGTGTTCCTCAGCATCATCTTCTTCAAGGCACATATCCCCATCTTATCTCAATCCCACTAATTCACGGTATATAATGTTCTCATGGTGATAAAACTGCATACCACAGCTCTTTCACAATCACTTGCCCTTGTCTGTCTGGGCCAATTCTCCAAACAGGAGAGTAACCCTCTAGACAGTTGGTTATTTCTTCCAAAAATATACAGCTCCTTAAGATCATGAATTTAATTTCCCAGTTTCTTATTACAATCTGTTCTATCTCAGATTATGAACTGTGTTCACAATACACTTAGTAGGTAAGTAAACTCCATACCAGTCATCCTTTTTATGCATTTATAGTTACATTTACAGTTGTGGAACACCCATGAAAGGTTTTAGGTTTGTTCCTGTTCCCTCACCAGCCTCCCCTTTTTCTGTCTCTGAGCAATCAGAATTAACCTCCCTTAACCTGCTTCATGAACTCACTTCTCCACAAGGTAGTTGCGCAGCCCCTGGACCAGGCCTTTGAATATGGTCTTGATGTGAGGAGTGAGGATGGCCTGAGACACATGGAAGCTGCCGTATTTGGCCCTCTCGCCCAGCGTGGTCTCCAGGAACTGGATGAGTTTGGTGGTGTCGGTAGTGTTGGCCCATGGAGCTGGGATTTTGCTGCCAGGCCACATCAGTGGGCAGCTCACAGCAAACGGATGATGATAAAACACCAGAACCTATGAGTGTAAATAAAAAAATAAATGAGCATAATGTGAAACTAATAAATATAACTGGGCGTCTGTATGACAGGAAGTAAGACTCTAATCTCTGAGATTAGGGTCAGTGCACAGTAACACCTCTGACTTGACCAACAACATTAGAAACATTTTTAATCATATTTTTTTAAAATAGTTTAGACTAACCTTTTTTAAAAAAAAATGTTGAAAGTTTGAAAATAAATGTGAAATAATTACTAGAAATATCTTCAAAAACTGTCTATGCCATTGAAAACTTCTGTCTCAATGAATATGCATGAATATGCAAATTAGAGCACGTCCTTCTGCCATACCTAATATATATAGCTGCTTTATTAACTGTTATTAATAAGCTTGCATTAGTCACAAGTGTGATCTCAGAATGAGACAAGATTTACATCCTTGTTTAATTTATTTAATATATTAAATTCAAACCTGGTACTTCTTCTCCCACAGGTAATCCAGTGTGATGGCCTCCACTACATTGATCTTGCACAGCTTTGATCCAAAAACCTGCTTGAGCATGTTAATGAGATAGCGATGGTGCCCGTCGTCCATGGCGTAGTGATGGTTGAAGTCTAGGAAGATGACCTCTTTGCGGTGAGCATTCAGGAATTCGTTGATGTCATTGAGTCCATCTCGCACTCTGAGCCCAAACAGGCCGTGGATGAAGTAGAGCTCGTGATCTGTGTTTCCGGGTTTAGACGAGACTCGGAGGTCAAAGTAGCGAATGCCTCCTTCCAGCTGCTCACTGAAGGTCAGATTCTGAGTCATGGACCATTTCTTCATCACTTTTTTGGCCAGCAGACGGAAAACAAATGCTAAGTGCTTGACGAATGCCTTCTGATCAGGGCCAACCGGAGCATGTTCATCCACCCAGAAACTGAACGAGTCATGAGAACCTAAAGAACCGAAAATCAAGTTCTAACATAGGAGCATAACTTAAAAGAATGGTTTCTGATGGTTAGTGCCCCTTACGAACTGTAAAAATAGATCATAATTGCAACAAAAATGGACTGAGCATACAGTATGCTTCCTGCTTATGCAAGTAATCATAATCACTAGCTTTGGAACCTGATTTGTAATTAAAAGTTGGAATTTTGTGGGCTGTAAATTTTATGACAATACACAGAACTAGCCTTAGCATAACATAACATAACATAACATAACATAACATAACATAACATAAACAGATATATAGTGTATATATATATGTACACTACCAGTCAAATGTTTGGTGTTTGGACACACCTTCTAATTCAAATTTTTTCGTTATTTTTATTACATTAAAAGAGACTGGATAATGATGAACTGTTGTTTCTCTTTACTTAGTTGAGCGGTTGTTGACATAAAAGGTTATTAG
>JAQQZR010001937.1:0-10176 GCA_030068235.1 Notoglanidium macrostoma
GTGTGTGTGTGTGTGTGTGTGTGTGTGTGTGTGTGTGTGTGTGTGTGTGTGTGTGTGTGTGTGTGTGTGTTTGAATGGGTTACTGATGTGTCAAGATGCATATGTCCTCTGCAGTAAGTGTTCATGATTGTGATTGCATCCTTTATAATGTGAGTGTGGGGGAAATACAGAAAGAATATCCAACATTATCTTCTCTGCATTACATATGCAGCTGCACACTAGAGTGTAGTATAGAAATAAAGAATCTATGCATATTTCAGGTTTATGTCTCCGAGCTGAAAGCTTCCAGCTTCTGTGAGCCACTGCTTTGCAGATTGATTCTGAATAAGCCTCTTTTTTTTTAAGCTAATGCCATCATGCTGTCTTTTCCAGAAGGCAAAAAAGCATTTCTGTCTGTATCTGCCTAAGCGGTATAGGATTAACACTGACTGCATGCTTGACACTCTAGGCTTGCTGATCATATTTCAGTAATTGGACCCTTATTTTCCCCCCAACCATATGTGTAGGATCAGAGAATGCTTAGAGGGTTCTTATGTGACAAGTAATGCGGTGATGTTCCTGTTCCTTTGATCAGAGGTGCCTGCTGATTTGTGTAGATTCTTTTCTGCATGGGATCTATCTGCTGCAAAGATTTTAGTTCATCGTCACCATCTGTATATTGAAGATACTCTATGTGGGCAAAAGTCTGTGGACACCTGATGGATACTACATACTGCAGTTTTGCACTGCACCTTGGACTCAACGCTGACAGTAACATAGTTGTACACCTCGTTGCCAGCGGTTTGTGAATCATTACGCTCGGCTGTGCTTTTTGAACATCCCGTTTAGTTCCTGTTTCCTGTTGTAATAACCTCCAGTTTTCTGGGAACGCTTTCCACTAAGTTTTGGAGGATGGCTATAGAGATTTGTGTTTATTCAGCATTAGTAAAGTCAGAGACTGATGTCTGGTGAGGAGGCCTGGGGTGCGGTCGGCGTTCCAGTTCATCCTAAATGTGTTCAGTGGGATTGAACTGGGGGTGTTCAGTGGCTCTGGGCTCTCTGTGCAGGACATGTAAGATCTTCCACTACAAACTTGGCAAACCATGACTTCATGTGCACAGGGGCACTGGTATGTTTGGTTAAAGCACCAAAAGTCATCCTATAGAATTGTGAGGAAACCGGAGCACCCGGAGGAAACCCACACATGCAGGGGGAGAACATGTAAACTCCACACAGAAAGGCACCCTGGATGACCGGGGATCGAACCCAGGATCTTCTTGCTGTGAGGCGACAGTGCTAACCACTGCACCAAACTTTAGGCCATAGAGTGTATCTTTATCTGATGGGACTGTTTTGCTGTGTAGGCATTTTACTGGCACGTTTTAAAGGGAAAAGTCAGTACAAAGGAAAGATCTTGTCAGTGATCACCTTCATCCCATGATGAACCATTGCTATCCTGATGGGTGTGGCCTCTTTCAGGATGACCCTGCCACCATCTCAGGGCTCACTGAAGTAGCTTGCTGAATATGAAAATGATGTAAATCATGTACTACGGTCTTCAAGGTTATCCGATTGCAACTCTGTTGAATACCTACGGGAGATTTAGGAGCATTGCTGTGCTCCACCGTCATTAAAACTCTATTTAAGGGGAATATCTTTTAGAAAAGTTTCAGAGACTTGTAGATCGATGCCGAGACATATTGAAGTTGTTCTGGCAGCTCGTGGTGTTCCAACACCGTAGCAACACAGTTTATTAATATTGTTCTTTAATTTGCCTGCATGTTTCTCACCCTTTCTTGAACATTTGCCTCTCTCAAGCTCTCATGGTGCTCATCTCCCCTCTGTCTTCCCTCCCCTTCTCTCACACCAAGTTCAGACTTGCCTTCTTTTCTTTATTTTCTCTCTAATTCATCTGCCTGTTCTTTTTGGCTCTGTGCCCCCAGGCCTCGCTGAATGAGTCTAGAGTCCTTGGAACAGCAGACTGACTTGTGGGTGTGTATGCAATTATCATAGAAATGACACCGAGGTAGATCTGGCTCTGTGGCTCTGCGGTAGATCTGATTTTATTCTACGCTGCTGTATGCAGTCAGAGTCACAGGTGAACTCAAACTCGGGTTTGCATGGCTGGAAGGCTGTGAAGTCAATACAGCATATTGTTATTGCTTGATTTTCTGCCTGGTGTGGGTCTGCCGCTGAGCGTTTGTCTTCTTTTGCAAACGCATCAAAGATTTACCTGCTAAACCGTGTATACGACGACTGCATGGTAAAAGCTTAAAAGTTGAAAACTAGTTAAAGTATAGGATTTGTGCAGCAGGTTTGTTTCCATTTTATCACTTTACATCAAAACATCCTTTTCTTTTACACTGATTGTTATAAGCCTTATGTACCACAACGCTGTTGAATTCTCATATCTGACTGACTGGTCAGAAGGTGTTGATTCGTTTTCTGTAACAGCAGGCCTCTGACAGTAGTTCCGGCTGTAATTCAAGTCACAGGTTTATATTTGTTTATGCAAATATGTAAAGTCTTGCACTTGAAGGACGCGCTGCATAATCAGTGATCAGTAATGTACAATTAAAACCGGTTATTGAGGCTTTCTGTAAGACGTTTATTTCACCTTTATGTCAGGAGTCTCGGTGTCAGTAAATTTCATGCCACAGAAGAGCTTTAGTTTGTGTGTTTTTGCCTTGTTAACTTTCAGAGAGGAAACAAAAAAGGCTTTAGAAGAAACCACTTTTTATAGCTACTGTAACCATAGTGATAGCAGGACTGTTCCACAACATCGTGTAACTATGAAGGGTTAAAAGCATGATGTGTCTTTTCATGAATAAATTCAAATTCTTTGGCAAATACCTGTGGTATAAGAAGAAAAAAACACTTTGTGATGTGTTCTTGGAACATTTCCAGCTTTGGGCCATCATGCCACTATGCTGCTAATTATTTTTCTATTGTCCTGTTTGGATGCGTCAGTTTATCAGGAGGATGTCCGTAATAATTTTCTTTTAAGCGTCTCCTCAGTGATCGCGCACTCGCATCCAGACCGCAATAAAATTACCACTAGCGGATTGTATTTTCTGCAACTCTGAATGTTTTCTTCACGCGGACATAAGATCACAGTCCATTCACATCAACATCATCCGTTCACAGACTGAACAAAATCAGTCTGTATGATAAAGGAATTTACCACAGTAGCACCCGTGCAATGCACTTTTGCTTGCATGTGTGTGAGAGACAGAGACCAAAGTGAGGGTTTGTGTGCTTGTGTGTGAGGTGAATGAACGGTGCGTCGCTATTCTATAAAAAGCCGTGTCCCCATCTACGTACAGTTCATACACGCTACACCAAATCCATAATTCCTAGCGAACTAGCCCCTAGCCCCTAGCAGGGCCGCCACTAGGTACAGGTGTATTACGGGCACGCTGGTGTAGGGTACCAGACGGAGCGCCAAAAAAGATCATCATCATAATCATAGTGATGAATTGTTTAAATTTACGATGAAGCACAACTTCAACAGGCACCATTAGACCATATAGCGGAGTATAATGTTGAGTAAGAAACTGATCTACTGCCTAATGCGATGGGGATTCAGGATGGGGTTGCCATGTTTCGTTATAACGTCCCTCCTGCTGAGGTAGAAATATTTACCATCAAAACAGATTGCATTTAAGCATCAGTTGCTTGAGATATCCATGTGGCCATTTAATTACATTATCATTTCACTGTGTCTTTTTATATTATGAAGTTATTGTTTATTATTTTACTATGAACCCAAGCTTGTTCACGATTTAGGGCAACTTAAAATGATGATAAGAGAAACCCCGACATCAGAGACCCTGGAATAAAGCCTAAAGTAATCATAATAACTACACACAATGTAATGCAAGGGGCTTTAAATGGGTATACCATTTAATATCATTTATTTTAACAATAATGGTAACATTAATAATGAAAATATAATTCTTTTTTAATTAATTTAGTTCTTAATCTTTATTTTTTTAACAATTGAACTTCCACATATTTGTGTGTGTGTGAGGTGGGGGATTGTCTTTTAAAGTTAGTTCTATGGTGTAACATATTGTTTTTGTATAGATCTGGTTTTCTTATGTGTTATATTGATGATGAAAATATACTTCTTTGGTTTTTAAAGAAGATTGCACTTTGAAATATTTCTGGCAGTTATGCTTAGGGCACCCAAATGGCCGGCAGCGGCCCTGGATGAACTGCGCTGTGTGTGGTTGTTTTTAGAGATGGTAACAGATGTTTTATACTGGTGCTACAATTTTGTTTCCTGTGCTACAAAGCTGTCGACCTCCATAGCACCAGCGCCATGTGCAGAAAAGGTTAACGCGCAGCCCTGACGCCGGCTCTTATTTCAGTTTGGGGCGAACCAAGGTTCCAACAACAATTTGAAAATACCATAAAGCAATAATCATGATGTATATGAGAAGCCTCCATGTTTTGTTTTGTGACTGTTTAATATCTGAGGGAAGGTTGCTGATGCATGCTCTACAAGACTGAATATGGCAAGTAGCAGCAGTCAGACAACAACAACTTTTTTTTTTTTTTTTTTTTTTTTTTTTTTTTTTCTAACTCGAGAGTACACCTGCATAGAAAATCACAGACATGCATCTCGATGGGACTGACATTCAGACCGACCAGTGGGTTTGTCGTCAAAAAAAAAAGAAACGGCAGGTAATTCAGCCTGCAATTTTCCCAAGGAGGACGGAGAATGACACCGAGCTGGTCGAGCCAGATGGAAATGAAATCATAGTGCAAAATAGAAAATTACCCCATGTAAATTTAATCCCGTCCAAATAGGGCTTGTAACAGCACACCGTGTTTTTTTTCCTCCTTGCATATCTCTAAGGCTCTAAGATAAATAAGTTTGCTCCTTAATTAGAATGAGTGGATCTTTTAAATGTTCAACACAGCTGGACTCGACGTCAATAAATATACCACTGCAGTAGCTAGCGTACGTTTAGTCTCTGTTGTCTATTAATTTACTTTCATGGAAATGCCTTTGTCTGTAGTCTCACCATATGTCAGAAGGAAAAAAGGCATGTGGTCCAGTGGTTAAATCATAAGAATAGGGTAAAGAGCTGGTGATTTAATGCTCCAGAAGCAACAAAAAAAGATGTCATTAGCTAATTTTAGTTGAGTTCTTGGCCGGTTATGTTAATTCATTGTGGTAATGATTAAAATGTAATTAATTGTTCAGTGGTCGTGTATAGACCGGTTTAATGGTTCAGGCTTGCACTATTGCATGCAGTTATTGTGCTTCATTTTTAAAACTTTTTACAGTGCCATGTTAAAGTATGTCTCAACCCTAGTAAATATGTTCAAAGCTCCTACAATTTCTGAAGCATCCTATGTGCCAGAGTATCCCTTTTATAATATTAATGAGCTTATGATGAGTGTTCTTGCTATATTGAATGCACAAAAATAACACATCCTGCAGAAATTTTGTATATTTGTAAAAATTCTTGTCCAACAAACCTGTGATTGCTTTAAGGAGAGGAAGAGTGATGCTTGCACTACGACTGACTGCTAGACGTTAACCGATATCAGGTAAATAAAAGGTCCCGGTGTGTCTCACTCGAACACCAGCAACCTCATTTAGTGTCTGGTGATGATCAGTCTTGAATGAGATGTGTGCCGCGCTCCGAAAGCACTCAAGGAAAAATTACAAACTCACGATAAATTTTTCATAAGATAACAAGAAGCGCTTGAGATGTAAATTCTGCCTTGCGTTTATCATCATTGCACCGGTGCCCGATGAAGTGCGTGGTTTTTTTTTTTTTTTTGAGGCGGGGGGCATCCCATGTGATGTCACTGTGAGTAGTGTATTCTGTTTTTATTGTGTGTAATACAATGTGTAATATCTTGTGTTCTATTTAAGGCAGTATTCTGCATTCTCAGTAATAATTCCCTGTTACAAAGTTGTTTTGTGTTACGTCCGTCGTTACGGCAGCAGGTAATATGGATTCTGTGCTTAACATCTTTATCGGTTTGAAATTCACTTATTGGTCAAGAATACTTGTCAATACAAGGAATTTGTCTCGGCTTTCAGGCTTTGTCCGTGCTCGCGTTACAAGATAAGAAATGTAGACTTCGAGGCAATACATACTATTGCACAGTGTAAAAATACCGCTGCACCTTTAACAGTGCTCACAGTAACATCATATACTACATTGCCAAAAGTTTGTGGACACCTAACCATCACACACGCTTTTTGAACGTCCCATTTCAGATTTAGTCCCCCTTAGCTGTTAGAATAAGCTCCACTCTTCTGGAAAGGCTTTCACTAGATTTTAGAAAGTGGCTGTGGGGATGTGCTCATTCAGCCACAGGAGCATTACTGAGGTCAGGCCGTGTCCCAGAAGAAGAGGCCTGAGGTGCCGTCGGCGTTCCAGTTCATCCCAAAGGTGTTCAGAGGTCAGGGCCCTGCACTGTCCGTCCGACTTCTGGAGTTCTTCCACTCCAACCTTGGCAAACCATATCTTCATAGATTTTGCTTTGTGTACAGAGGCCTTGTCTTGGTGGTACAGGCTTGGGCCACTTGGTTGCAGTGAAAGAAAATTATAATGCCACAGCATACAAAGACATTTTGTAGAGTTCTTCCAGCTTTGTGGCAACCACATATGGGTGTGACTATCAGTTTAGGTTTTGGTTGTGTTTGGAGAGATGTGATCTTAGGATCTTCCTGCAAACTTCTGACAGCAGAAGTGGTGCGATGGTTAGCACTGTCGCCAGAAGGTCCTGGGTTCAATCCCCGGGTCACCAAAGGTGCCTTTCTGTGTGGAGTTTGCGTGTTCTCCCTGTGCATGCGTGGGTTTCCTCCCACAGTCCAAAGACAAGCAGATTAGGTCAACTGGCTACTCTAAATTGCCCATAGGTGTGAATGCGAGCGTGTGTGGCTGTTTCTGTGTTGGCCCTGTGGTGGACTGGCGACCTGCCCAGGGTGTACCTGGGCATGTAGATGTGACGCTGATCACGTCTTAAAGCTTGTTGTTTTTGAATCCTCAACAAAACCTAATGGTAGAACGCTTTGCTAACACAGATTGTGTTGTCTCTCTTGTGCTTTTGTTTTCACTCTGCATGTGGTTAAATTTGAGGTAGTAGGGTTCTGAAAAGAAGTGAAAAGCCCTAGTTTTGAACACAGAATGTGGAACATGGATTTGCGCACATTAAATACGTTCTATTGGCAGAACGAAATATGCTTAATCATAGGCAGCGGTAACACGTGTTTTGTAATAATCCGACCACGGAATACAAACAGTTTGTACAATATATTTAGGTGTTCATATGCAGCTGAAATGAAGATTTGACCTGCACATCAATTAAAGATTGTAACTGCATTTCATAGCTTCTGCTTAGCCCCGAACTTCGGTTAATGTTTAATGTGTTTAATGTATAGAGATTTTATTCAGCACTCAGTACCAGGCTTAGAATATTGCTTCTGTATTCTGCTACATTTAAGGAAATAAAAAAAACAAAACAGAATAAACTAGAAAACTTGAAACTAGAAAAAAATAGCCTTAAGGTGTTGGAAAACCCACAGCTGCATGTGCAATAGCTTGGCGTGTAGTTGTGCATTTAGACAAATAAATCGGTTGCCTTCGTAATTTCCCATTCGCAGTAGAAACGAGATTTCTCCTTTGTAATATACTGGTAAGATTTTGGGTGATCTCGCACTAGTCTTGAGTATACGAGCTAGACTAGCACAAAGGGTGAAAATGAATAAGCCCCATCAGCTGATGTTGCAGTCCTTCACTTACATATAAGGCCAACAGCCTGTAAAATGTTAGTAACATTACTTTTGTTTACGTTCAGAAATGATCGATTGTGTTACTACCAGCTAGCGAAACAAGAAGTCGGCTCCACTGCTGTTTAGAGAGCCACAGACTTTTTGTTGCCTCTCATAACTGAAGTGCTTTTCAGGCCGTTTGTGTTGGCTCACATGTAGACCAGTTACAAGTATTTTGTGTTTCTGTGTGTACAAAGTCCTCCTTTCTTTTTGTTCACTCTTGCCTTCCTGTCTAGTACAGCTGCTAGAGCTTCTACCTAGGACTAGTGAATTTCTTGTGCTGGTCAGAGATGTCCTGTGTTTGTAGAAGGCAGACGTTGCATCGATCTCCGCACTTCCCTGGCTGCATCGGGAGATCAGGAGAGTGTCAGGATATCGGTTTTAGAGGCCTTGTTTTTTTCACAGGCATAGGCACATTTCACAGGTTATGATGGTGCCATGTGGCAGTGCTCCAGTATTAGCTAGTCTGAACATGCTGAATCGTTCTCCTCTCTGCCCTGTGTTTCCCTGAACACCGTGATGGAGGGGGTATCCTGGAGACCGGCGTCTTGGAGCTGTTGAAGCAATTGAGATCCTGCCCTGATCTGGCAGGTTTTGTTGCCTAGGAGCAGTATTAAATCAAGTCATTTGTACATTCTGTATAATCCTGAAGGATTTTTTTTATTTTTTTATCACTGATTAAACCTCTTGGTTGAGCATTGTAACATCAAGATTATATTGCAAGTCTAATCACCTTGTCTTAGTAACACTAGATAATTTAGTGACCTTTTTCCTGTGTTTGTCTGTTTTTATTGATGTTGAAAGACATGAGCTGTTCAGGCAAACAAGTTTACTGGCTGTTTGCTATTAATGGAATATTGTTAGCTAAAATTATAAAAGTTAAAGCTCTCTGTTAATCTACTACATTTGTGTTAAAGTGAGAATGTTCATTTTTGAACAGATTAAATGAAAACCCAGTATAGGCACGTTAGAGACATCATACAACAAAATGTGCTTATTGGTAGCATTCATCTTGGATTGTGGGGCCAGTAATGGAGCATGACCAGAGCGTGCGTAGCGTTTAGAGTGGCTTAGCTTCAGCCCCCATAGCCCCCCTTCACATAGCTCCAAGTCCTGTCCTCTGTCCATGACCACAGCCCTATAAATCCTCCTGTTGCTCCCGTTTATCTGTCAGCAGCAGTGCTGCTTCATTTGCTGAAATGTTTCAGAAAGCAGGATATATGTTTTCAAGGCTGTAGGATGCTCTGGGTAGATGAAGTTGGCTGCAGTGAATTTAATACAGTCACCGTAGGAGTTAGTGGCTGAATGTCTCACATGGCTCTGTGCTTCTCTGAGGGAGGCCATTCTTTCCTCCCTGCTTCCTTATTTCCCACATCTCTACAGTGACCCTCCCCAAAACCTACACAGCAGAAGTGCTTTTCTCCCAGCACAAACGTCATCACTTGTAAATGAAAAGACATTTTATGTGAAAGTGAAAGTTTGCTCATTATTTTCATCGAGCAGTACTGTATAGCTGTACTTTTTAGATGTGTTTGTGTGCCAGTTTTCACTTACAAGGACAGTGTGGATCATGTTTCTTTTCACTCTATAAGAGAAAAACACACCAGTGACACGCATTTTAACATAAAATGAGATGCCTGGTTTTGGTGCAAATTAGTTTATTCGGATTTTAAACAGTAGCTTATTATTTGTGTATATCGAATCACCACATGTTAACCTCCAGAAAATATCCTACATTCATGAGTAGAGTAATGTGATGCGAAAGTGACACACACACACACACACAACCAGGATACGGACATCTCTTGGTTTGCGTTTGTTGCTGAGCCGTGTCGAGTCGTATTGTTCTGTAGAGGAGCACTAAGAGTGATTCAGGATGACTCTGAATATGATCTAATCTAGTGTACTTTAGCTAATGGCTTCAAATTCTTTGTCTCGAGCACTCTGCTCTTCTATGTCTGATCCACATACACTTCCAACATTTGATTTTACACTGTCCTTCAGTCTGCACCATTCTCCCATCACTCTTTTTTTTTTGACCTTGTGTCTTGTATCTATCTCTCTCCGCTCTATCTAATATGCTTTTCTCCTCTCTGCAGTCCTTCACTCAAGTGCGCTCGAATCCTGATGAGCCTCCTCCAAACCGGTCCGTCTCTGCAGGGTTTTTAGCAAGGTTTAATGCTCTGCTCTGACTCCTGATCAGCCAGCCTTCGGTCTCTTCTCCAAATATGTGTTCACTGAAGAGAATGGAATAGCCACAAAAAATCCAGCAGTGCTGCAAAGAATGCCTAAAAATCTCTCTAACAAAAATAGAAAAATGGTGTGTGTGTGTGTGTGTGTGTGTGTGTGTGTGTGTGTGTGTGTGTGTGTGTGTGTGTGTGTGTGTGTGT
>JAQQZR010001938.1:0-10175 GCA_030068235.1 Notoglanidium macrostoma
GAGTGGCCCAGCCAGAGCCCAGACTTGAATCCGATTGAACATCTCTGGAGAGATCTTAAAATGGCTGTGCACCGACATTTATTATCTAGGATGCTACTTAGTGTTGTTTTGTTACAGTTTTCTAAATTTCATTTGTAAATCAAAAAATTAAGTTGCTAAAAAAACACAAACATATAGTATAATAATTTTTTTCATTAAGTGTTTTTTCATGCTCACATCACTCCATTATTATGATCATAGAACAAAGCTCCAACCCTCCCACTGGAGAGCTTTCTTGCAGAATTCACTTCCAATGTGAATCTATAACCTCTAATGTTGTAATGTAATGTTATATCTAAGGGATATTGCATTCTAGCCCACTTTAAGTATTAATTTGAAATTAAACCAAATACTGATGCCCATAGTTCGAGTTGATGTGCTCCTGACTAGCCATGACGAGTACTCGGTGCACAAAATTTCTCTGGTTTACTCACAAAATCTGTTGCTATGGACCTCTCATAGGTGGCAGGTACCACTGACACTTGGCCACTACTGGAGTGGCAGATGTGACAATTTTTACTAACTGGTGTTGATGGCAGGTGCAATTCTTTAGGATGTATATGGAAATAATTGTCACCTGCGGGCAGCATACTACCACATCCTGTACCCAGATGCTGATAAGCAATTAAATCCTCTCTAATAATATATTTTGCAAGTTTGTGTTTTTGGCCCATGGGCCTTGAGTTTGTCACATCAGCATCAGCTTAGGATAACAACTCAGTGTCAGAATTTGTAGTCTGAAGCACAATGCCAGTTCTGTGAAAATATACAGTCATATGAAAAAGTTTGGGAACCCGTCTTTATTTTTGGGGTTTTTGTTTATCATTAGAAACTTCCTTTTAATATGTCATGCCTTGTGGAAACAGTAGTATTTCAGCAGTGGCATTAAGTTTATTGGATTAACAGAAAATATGCAATATGCATCATAACAAAATTAGACATGTGCATAAATTTGGGCACCCCATCAGAGATATTACATCAATACTTAGTTTAGCCTCCTTTTGCAAATAAACAGCCTCTAGATACCTCCTATAGCCTTTGATTAGTGGCTGGATTCTGGATGGAGGTATTTTAGACCATTCTTCCATATAAAATCTCTCCAGTTCAGTTAAATTTGATGGCTGCTGAACATGGACGGCCTGCTTCAAATCATCTCATAGATTTTCGATGATATTCAAGTCAGGGAACTGTGACAGCCATTCCAGAACATTGTACTTCTCCCTCTGCATGAATGCCTTTTTAGATTTCGACCTGTGTTTTGGGTCATTGTCTTGTTGGAATATCCAACCCCTGCATAACTTCAACTTTGTGACTGATGCTTGAACATTATCCTGAAGAATTTGTTGATATTGGGTTGAATTCATCTGACCCTTGACTTTAACAAGGGCCCCAGTCCCTGAACTAGCCACACAGCCCCACAGCATGATGGAACCTCCACCAAATTTGACAGTAGGTAGCAGGTGTTTCTCTTGGAATCTGGCGTTCTTCTTTTGCCATGCAAAGCTGTAATGTGTGGACGAAACCACAAGTGCAGAGGCGTAGAAAGAAGAAGAAAGGAGTCAATAGTCTTACCAGGGGATGGGGAGGAGGAGGAAGAGTAACTTAGCAGGTGTAGTGTGGGAGCAGCCCGTCTCATGTTAGAACGGAGTCGCAGACGCGAGCCGCAGCATGCACAGAGAGGCCGCAAGGGGTGTGACGTGATAAAGAAGATCCAGCCGGAGTTCAAACACGGAAAAGAAATGCATACACAAAAGACGGGAATAAAACCTAGCGTTTGGAGTTAACGCTTAAACAAACCTTAGCTCGAGACTGATAATAATCCACGAGAAAATGCTTCTGGAGGCCGAGTTCGTAACCGAATTCATGAACAAGCAACGAGCAGACCGGAGCTTCCGTGTTTATATCCCGTGACCTGGGAGCTAAGCTTTGACTCCGGATGTTGTTGCTGGTGCGTCCGTTGATGTTGTTGTAGCGGGAGATGCGTCTGCTCGTGTAGTTGTTATTGTAGTGATAGCGGGGAGTGTGACAGAATCACCCCCTCGAAGGGCCGGCTGCCGACGGCCCAGCCAAATCAGGCCTGGAGTTGTAAAATTCCTGGATGAGGGCCGGATCAAGAATGTCACGGTGAGGAACCCAGGATCATTCCTCATTACCGTAGCCCTCCCAATCCACTAGGAACTCATAGCTCCTCCCACAGTGATGGACATCCAGTAACCTACTAACTGTATAGGTAGGCTCCCTGCCAATGTCCCAAGGAGGTGGAGGTTCAGTGACGGGCATGGATAATGGGGAGGAGAAGGCCTTCCGAAGGAGCAAGACATGGAACACCGGGCTGGTGCGGAGGGTACGTGGAATGGCCAGCTGGTATGAGGCGGGGTTAATTCGATGGACCACTCTGAAAGGACCCACATAACGAGACCCCAATTTGTGATTGTCCGTCATCCCTGGGAGTCCTTTGGTGGATACATATACCCGGTCTCCAGGATGATACACCAATGCGACCCAGCGACAGCGATCTGCATGATGCTTAGTGGCAGTTCTGGAGGCTTTGAAGTTCCGACGGACCCGGGACCAAACCCTATGGAGTTGATTGACGGCAATGTTGACAGAGGCAACGGGCCCGGGGAACCAAAAAGGGGCAACACCAGTGGCACCTTCAAATGGGGACATGCTGGTAGAAGAGGTGTACAGTTGGTTGTGGGATAGTTCCTCCAAAAGGAGATGCTTGGACCATGTAGAGGGATGGGAAGAGCAGTAACACCTGAGATATTTGACGAGTTCCTGGTTGCTGCATTCTGTTTGACTGTTGGACTAAGGGTGGTAACCGGACGTGAGGCTGACGTCCACCCCTAACTGTCTCCAGAATTGACATCAGAATCTGGTGATGAACTGGGGACCTCAGTAGGTCAATAGATCCACTGAGGGACCATGGTATCTAACCACCTCTCTGATTATCAGGTCGGCCATCTGCTGGGCTGTGGGATATGCCAAAGGGCGACGAAATGGGCGGTTTTGGTAAAACGATTCACTATCACCAGGATGATGGTGTGTCCCTGGGAGTGGGGAAGTCCTGATATGAAGTCTAGTGAGATGTGGAGGTGGAGTGAGGTTGGAGGAGGCCTTGAGGGCGCCGGTTCTCAGGCTTGTTACGGGCGCAGACAGGGCAGGGCTGAGGGCCACCAGACAGGGCAGAGGGCCACCAGAAGTGGCATTGTACCTGTTCTAAGGTACGTAGGTGCCCCGGGTGGCCAGCCAAACTTCCATCATGACCCCATTGAAGAACCCGGGGGCGGAGAGTGGTAGGTACGAAAGTAGTGAGAAGGGGTGCTTCCCCTGGCGGTGTTTCGGAAACATGGGCACGACGAATGTCCTCCAGGAGGGACCATCGGGTCTGACTGATTACACACCTCTGATATAGGATAGTAGGTGGGGGACCGGGGCTGTCGTCAGGCGAGTGGAGTCGGGAGAGAGCATCGGGTTTGTTATTCTTGGGTCCCGGCCGATAGGAAACGGTGAACCTAAACCTGGTGAAAAATAAAGCCCATCTGGCCTGTCGGGGGTTGAGACGTCGGGCTTCACGGAGATATTCAAGGTTTTCATAGTCAGTCCAAATGAGGAACAGATGGTCGGCCCCTTCCAGCCAGTGGCACCATTCTTTCAAGGTCAATTTGACAGCTAATAGTTCTTGATCCCCTACACCGTACCTCTGTTCCGTGGGGCAGAGTTCCCGGGAGAAGTATGTACAGGAATGGAGTTTGTAATCCGATGTGGATGTCTGAGACAGAATGGCTCCAATTCCATTGCAGGAGGCATCCAACTCCACAACAAAAGGCCTAGTGGGGTCCGGGTGGGTAAGGATGGGAGCGGTAGTAAACTGAGCCTTGAGGGTGTCGAACGCTACCTGGGTGTCTCTAGTCTAGAGCAACGTTCCGAGCTTCCCACGGAGTAGGGACGTGAGGGCATGTGCCACCGTGCTATAGTTTCTAATGAAGTGTCGATAGAAATAGGCGAAACCCAGGAAGCTTTATAATTGTTTAATAGTCCTCAGAACAGGCCATTGGGTGATAGTGGTAGTCTTGGCCAGGTCCATGGACATTCCTAGGGAAGTGATGACAAATCCTAGGAAGGGCGTAGTAGTGGTGTGGAATTCACTCTTCTGCAATTTAACAAATAGATGGTGTTGGAGAAGGCACTGGAGGACCTGCCGAACATGCTGGCGATGAGTCTTAAGGTTGGGGGAGAAGATGAGGATGTCGTCTAGGTAAACGAACACGAAGTAGTCCTAGAAGTCCCGAAGGACGTCGTTCACTAATGCTTGGAATGCCGCAGGGCTGTTACAGAGGCCAAAAGGCATCACTAAGTATTCGTAGTGGCCATTGGGAGTGATAAAACCTGTCTTCCACTCATCGCCCTCTCGGATACGGACCAAATGGTAGGCGCTGCGAAGGTCGAGCTTAGTAAAAATGGTGGCGCCGGAGAGGCGTTCAAAGGCAGAGTCCATCAGCGGTAATGGGTATTTATTCTTGATGGTGATTAGATTTAGTTTTCGGTAGTCGATACACGGATGGTGTGAGCCATCCTTCTTCCCTACAAAGAAAAAAGGAGCAGTGGCAGGAGATGTCGAGGGTCTGATCAGGCCTCAGAAATGTATTCCTCCATATCACGAGTTTCGGGTGTGGAAAGAGAGTAGAGACGCCCCCTAGGGGGGCTGCTGCCAGGTAAGAGATCGATGGCTAGATCATATTCCCTGTGAGGATGTAGAGCAGAGGCTCGGCTCTTGCTGAACACCTGGGCCAGGTCGTGATATTCAGGAGGTACCAGAGTTAAATCAGGAGTGTCTTTACCGATACACGTGCTAGCCGTGAGAGTGGAGTCGTACTTAACGATAGAGGTGGGAGATCCCTGGAGTTCTTCCCGGAGATGATCCCCCACATGATTGGCCCCAGTTAGACAGTTTGCACTTGGCCCAATCGAACTGGGGTTGATGGGCGACCAACCAGGGGTAGCCCAATACAATGGGTTCACCGGGAATATCCATAAGAAAGAACGAACAGTCCTCGTGGTGATTGTTGAAAGTAAGCAGATACAGAGGCTCCATGAGTTTGTCTAATCTGCCCTCACCGAGGGGTCGCCTTTCTAGGGCAGTGACAGAGTGTGACCCAGGGCAGGTACGATGGGGTATATGGAGACGTTTAGCCAGAAACCCGTCAATGAGGTTGACTGCAGACCATTGTATGAGATGGCCAGGTTGTCCACAGTACAAACATAACCCCTCCTGAAAACGTCGAGACCGTTCGTCTCTGGACTGACGAGAACGATCAATCTGCATTGGTTCGGGGTTGCCCTCTGAGTGGCCCATCGCTTCTTGGGGTGACAGTTCGGCGTGGATTGGGGCTCTGAAAGGCTCCAGGGGTTTCTTGCCTTCTCATCTTCTTTCACGCCGTCGTTCATAGATGTCCTGCCCCAGCCTGATGAGTTTATCGAGATCCGTGCCCCAGTCGCGGTGCACTGGCTCGTCTTTGATGTTCTCCTGAAGACCATTGTAGAACTCTGGATGGCCAGCGTACGAAACTTGATGGCATAGTCGAGAACGGATCATGTTTCTTGGTAAATTCGGAAGAGTCGGAGGGCAGCCTTCTTTTGTGGCGGAGGGCAGCCTTCTTCAAAAACCTTGCAAATGGCGGTGAGGAACTCTACGCTAGTGTCTAGGTCGGGGTCTTGTCAGTCCAGCATGACGGTGGCCCAATCCATGGCTTGGCCTCCAAGCCGGGTTATTACATACGCGTCCTTAGACTCCTCGTCAGGGAACTGAGGGTTCTTGGAGTCGCAGGATCAAAGTACACTGTGTGATGAATCCCTGAACGGCCTCAGAATCACTCGTGAAAACGGTTGGGGGGGCAAGTGCCGTCACGCATGGTCAAGGCTTGGTAGCCACGGTACGGCTGGGTTGGTGCGTGGATGTAGCAGATGCTGACGGAAGCAGGAGGCTCGTAGCATAAACTGTAACCGAGTTCATGAACAAGCAACGAGCAGTCCAGAGCTTCCGTGTTTATATCCTGTGACCCGGGAGCAAAGCTTTGACTCCGGATGTTGTTGCTGGTGCGTCCGTCATTGTGGTAATGGGAGATGCGTCTGTTCATGTAGTTGTTATTGTAGTGATTTTTGTTATGACCAAATAACTCAATTTTTGTCTCATCAGTCCAATGCACTTTGTTCCAAAATGAATCTGGCTTGTCTAAATGAGCTTTTGCATACAGCAAGCGACTCTGTTTGTGGCGTTAGTGCAGAAAGGGCTTATTTCTCATCACCCTGCAATACAGAAGTTCTTTGTGCAAATTGTGCTGAATTTTAGAACGATGTACAGATACACCATCGGCAGCAAGATGTTCTTGCAGGTCTTGCAGAAATTGTAACCAATTTCACAATCCTCCGCATATGCTGCTCCTGTATTATTTCTTGGCCTGCCATTCCTGGGTTTAATAGCAACTGTGCCTGTGACCTTCCATTTCCTGATTAAATTCCTTACAGTTGAAACTGACAGTTTAAACCTCTGAGATAGCTTCTTGTAGCCTTCCCCTAAACCATGATACTGAACAATCTTTGTTTTCAGATCTTTTGAGAGTTGCTTTGAGGATCCCATGCTGTCACTCTTCAGATGAGAGTCAAAAGAAGTATATCTTGCAATTAGCAATCTTAAATACTTTTTCTCATGATTTGACACACCTGTCTATGAAGTTCAAGGCTTAACAAGCTAATCCAACCAATTTGGTGTTGCAAGTAAGTAGTATTGAGCAGTTACATGCATTCAAATCAGCAAATTACAAGGGTACCCAAATTTTTGCACAGCCAGTTTTTCACATTTGATTTAATTTCTAGTATTTCAACAAAATACTGCTTCACTAAAAATCTTTGTTTGGAAAACACCCCAGAATTCAGATGTTCCAAGGAAATGAAAGGCCTACCACTGTTATATTTTTTTGTTGAAAGTGGAGTAAATTACTATGCAGGCTGAGAGATGTTCTCAAACTTTTTCATATGACTGTAAATTCATTCCGTGTATGGTTGTGAATATTATGGTATTTTTGATTGAATCATCACTGATTGAATCATGGTAGAGAATCAATATGTTGAATCATTATATTGGATGTATTACAGTATCATGTTTTACATTATACTATGTGATCAGTGGTATTAAATTCTGTACACTACTGGGCAAAAAATGAGGTAAACCCAATAATATATATTCTGTAGTCCGTGTGAAGGCCAGTTTTCCTGAAGACTATTTATGAAGGATAAGGGAGGTGTAGACACACAGATATCAACAAGGTTAGTATGTCCTGCCAGATAGGTGTGGTGTTGGATATGACTGATGGACTTACCTGAAGGATATCATCATATTTTACTGTATTAAATTCATTAAATTTACTGAAGCACCATATTGATTGAACTATATTATTATAAGAATTATTATATTAGCTAGAATCATTGATTGAATTGTGGTATTGTACTTTACATTATGTTTGATTGAATCAGAGCATCATAATCAGGACTGTGTGTTCTCTTGAATATCAATATTGAAGGCCAATAATGAGTAAGCAAGGATAAACAGGTGCAGATTGCAGACTAAAATAATAATCAAGGATGCAATTTTAGATATAGCCAAGAATGTAAACAAAGTCTGAAGATATGGTCAACCATGTAATGGTTTTGAATGCAAGGTTTGAATGTCTTGTCAAGCAGGTGAAAGGTAGATATAGGTAGTTAAAGGACTGGTCTGCAGGAGAATGAGGACAGGGTCTTGAAAGAGCTTCACTGGTCTGTATGCATTGAGCCTTCACATATTTGAATGTGTATTTACAAAATGTATTATTCATTGATCCAAATGCACTTTATCATCACATGTATCTACCAGACACTCAGTATTATGTTTTGAGTTCTTTCATATTCTTGTATTAGTCACAGAATTATTAATCATTGGTCACAGAAATATTAATCATTGAATGAATCACACAGTGTTATAGATCATACAGTATTTGTTAACAGAAATACTTCATTGATTGCATTAGATTATTTTTATTTCATATTACACTTAATCACATTTATTACATTGATTATATTTTATTGAAATGAATTTTTTTATCAAAAGTGTATTAAACATTTAAATAAATATGTTATCATTTAATTTTTTCAAATGCTAATTAGAAGTTTGTTAAATATTGGTAGAGTCAGTGTGTACTGAAAATAAGCCACACATGTGGGTTGGCTTAAGATGCCTGTTGGTTGTTTGCACCAATAAAGTTGGCCAATTAGGTTGAAGGAGGCTGAGTCAGATGTGCTAAAATCAATAGTAGATATTGGTAGCAAACTGGCAGGTGTTGACAAGTTACATAAGGGGTTTGTCTTTGCTTTATAAAAATTTGAATTCCTGTGTTAGCTTCTGTCTTTTTGATGAGTGGCACAATTTGTTTCTCTGGAGTATCTTGAATTTTTATTTTTTTTTATTTTCATGGCTGATTTGAAGACTATTTTCCATGACAGCATCAACACAGCAAATATCTGTCTAACACTAGTTTGCTAACTTGCTAACAAAAATAAACCTGACATTATTGAATCAGCTAACATCAGTTTCATTTGGTGTCAGTGTTTTGCAGATTTCTCAGACAAAAACAAACCTGGTGTCGCACGAAAATGAATTTAATACTAGAAGAGTTTATTAGGTAGAATTAACAAGCTAATTAATGCAAGTAAACCTGATGTTAGAGAACTAGCTAACTCTACTTAGATATGTTATTCAGTTGTTGCGTTGTTTCAAAGTTTTCTGCTGATTTGTGATGAATGTAAATATTACTATTTATTACAGCATTCTACTTTTATAACAAGTAGAGACTGATGACAATGATGCAGGAAAAGGAACACTTGCTCATGGTTCCTATGCCAACCATGTACCCTACAAGGTGGGCTGATGGAAAGGCAATGTAAGTTTATGGAGAAGGGGCAACCAAATAGCAATGGAAACGCTACTATTGTACATTTATTACACGGAAGGGGACAATAATTTTCTGTATTTTGATCAGAGGGCATCTGAAATTGCAGTGTGTTAGCTACTGCTCAATATTCTATATAGGAAAAACAGTGCAATTACATTGCATAGTGCACCATGTTTGTTGCATCATAATGTTCTAAATATTGTATTTCTTTTCTAGATGTACTGGACACAAGAAAGGGCATATCATGGTTCACAGTATATCAGAAAAGTAACGAAAAACCAAAGTCCAATACAAGTATGAGCTGGTGATGAGACAAGCTGCTCAATGATTAGAGACCTTATTTTATACATAATCGACAGTGAAACATAATAACTTAGATAGGTCAAGGACATGAACCGTAACAAAAATCACATCTCTGAAACAGTTAAACTAACAATCAAAGATTTACTGTTAAAAAAAACAGACCATAAACCAATTGGACATTTGTGAAGTCTTTTACAGCACACTGTGAACAATCATGACCTATTAAATTCCTAGTTTTCATAATATTCCACAAGACTGTTGTCTCTACTTTATTCTATGACACATGAAATAAGGGTCAGAATATAAAATTTAAAACTTCTGTATTGAGACTTGTGTCGTCATTTGATTATTCAGAGAGCAAAAGTAAATGACTTGGTAGATGTTGGTACTACAGCTCACAGCTGCACAGCATAGCTGGAAAATATCGCTCCTCCAAAACACACTGATTGTGCCATAAACCATTCTTTTTCTCCTCTGGATGGCAATTTCAATATGTTTACTTTTGAGGCATTTTTGCATAATGCACGTCTTACCCCGCAGTACCTGAGCAAACCTTTGATTTATTATGATCCACCACTTGCAACCTTGACCAGGATAAAGTGGTAGCTGAAGATGAATAACAGCTTCTTTTGGCACTTTTGACACTTTTAGTGTGCTCTTTGCAAATATATTTTTTGCAGTTGAAGCAGAGTACGTTTGTCTTTCTGTCTTTATTGCTAGGGCAGACCTGATACCTCTTTCTTTTAGAATCAGGTGGCCTCAGTGGGGTTGTGGCTGTGTAGGTTGATGTTGAGGCAGTGCTGGCCGAAGAGGATGCTGGCACTGATGCTCTTTGTGTTGCTGATG
>JAQQZR010001939.1:0-10173 GCA_030068235.1 Notoglanidium macrostoma
TGATGACTCCAACCAGGAGTAGGACACTGGGATGGGTCAGGCAGGCCCGGAAAGCAGAAGGGGTCAGGATCACTGGAATATCAGGTATCATGTGCAGTCAACAGTCTTGCACTTAAATCTTGACCCAATTACAGAAGTGAGTTGGTTGTAACTCTCCAGTGCCACCCAAATGAGGATGGGTTCCATTTTGAGTCTGGTTCCACTCAAGGTTTCTTCCTCTTGTTGTCTCTGGGAGTTTTTCCTTGCCACTGTCGCTTTCTCATTAGGGATATATAGGGATATATAGAGATAAATTTATAGATTCATAAGTTTATATTCAGAATTTATATACGTCTGTGAAGCTACTTTGTGACAATGTCTGTTGTTAAAAGCGTTATACAAATGCAATTGAATTGAAAAATTTAAATACCCAACACTTAAATCTCTTTTGATATCACTCAAGGATACCACATTTGTCATGACTGTAGCTGAGGAAAATTCACTTTCTTGGACAACTATTTGCCATATCATTTAACATTAAACATTTAGGTTTAACATAAAATTTAGGTTTAAGATTTAACATTTATATTTAACATTTACACAGCAAGAATTAACATGAGGAAGTGTAACAGTTACACTGAACAAATATATCTCTAAATGAATGAAAATTGTGTTAAATGGTAGAAATATGACAAAAACATTAAGCCTAACAAATTTTTTTTTACAAAAGTTTTTGTAAGTTTTTTTTCTCAAAAGTATGACAGTTGAGCATTTATGAAGTCTATAAATTTGACACCTAGAAGTAAATTAATTGCCTTACCTGTGACTGCGGTAAATATTGAGAAGCAGAATGACGGCACCCAGGCAGTAGCAGGCCACATATGGGCTCCTAAACATGCATGTCAGAACTCGTGTTCTGTGTTCCCATCTGGAAACCTAATAAACATAAGTGCAGAGATCAATGACACTGAATGAGTACTGGAGCTTTATTGTGATAGTAGGATATTGAGTAATACCTTAAAAAACTGAAATAATAAAGATTATTATTAATATATGAATGCATTCAAGTATTTTTAACTAGCTTTGAGGGGTTTAGGTGAAAGCTACTTTGCCTTTCCATGCTGATAAGTGTACAACACAACATAACCTTGTTTTGCAATCTTTTTACACAGATTCCTGAATACATGTTCTTACTTTAATCCTTTGGCTACTCCCGTTAGGGGTCATTAGCATGTCTGATTTGTTTTTACGCCAGCTGCCCTTCCTGACGCAACCCTCCCATTTATCTGGGCTTGGGACCGGCACTCAGAAATACACTAGACTGTACACTCCCTTGTGGCTGGGTTGGCTTCTTTACCTGGGAATCGAACCCGGGCTGCAGCAGTGGGATCCCCGAATCCTAGCCACTAGACCACCAGGGAAGCCTATATTTACTTTAATAAACATATATATTTTAAATAATAAGCTTATCAATAGCAGAAGAAGTAGAATTTTGTTTATAAGGGACCCCTTAAGCCTTGTGGAATTAACATACACCGGTTTACATTTACGGCATTTGGCAAACACGCTTATTCAGAGAGACTAACACTCATTTCATTTATACAACTGAGCAGTTAAGGGTTAAGCAGTTTGCAGTTTGGCAGTGCTGGGATTTGAACTTATGATCTTTCGATCAGAAGTTCAAGGTCTTAACCAATGAGGTACCAATACCCATTAATACTCCCAGATTAATACTTATGCTGCTTCCAGTAAAGTCTGTTTATTGTGTCCAAATTTACGAAGTGATTAAAATTGCTGTTATTTCTATTAGAGAAAACTAGACTGGTTATGTAATAAAGGAGAACAGTTGCTTAATATTATTATGCCTTAACACTTAGAATGGGATTTATTTATGCAAAATTGCATGTTTGCCAATCCTGATAATCCTAAATGGTGTCACTATTTTGAGTTTCTGCCATTAAGTCTGCACTTGTATTCTGCTTATCCAATCCTGTGTAAAATAATTATTCATAACATGTCAGACCTTCACAACCCTAAACATCTTTTTTAAACAATTTTTTTCAATTAGCCTAAAAGTATTCAAGTAATTTCCCTACCATTCTAGACTGAATTCCATGCACATCAAAACAAATCCAGGAAAGACCAAAACAAATCCAGTAAAAAAAAAATCACCATAACATTAATTTGAGACAAAAGTATCAACTAGCAGCTGAAGGAGATTTTGACAGAGTACTTGATTGTACATGGGTTTGAGTGTGTATGTTTGTGAAAGGGATGTGCATGTGTGTGCATTATCTGGCCTTGTTATAACCTGTTTAATGCATGCTGGGTCTCTGAGGGTCTCGGAGGGCTGGGGAACAGAACATGCTGTAATTGCATGCATGACTAACCTCCAGCCTATTATCATATGTTTACTTCAAGCTACTTCTTCCCAATATACCAATATCTAAACTACCTTCATTTTTCATACTCAACACTCCATCTAAACATCTGCTTATAAAAATGTAGCAATTTGTACTAGAACATGAAAATGCCAGTTATTGTGCCATATTCACATTTCAGAGATCTATACAGTAACCAACAGCGTCTTCTTTTAATACAGACTTACAATGGCAGATGAGAAAGTACATAAACACTGGCACAGAAGAATTTATGTTTAGTGGAAGCATTCACAAATAAAAATTAAATGCCACAAAGATTTGTTTTTTCTAATACAACTTTTTTCTAAGAAATTGAGGGTTAAGAGCCTTGCTCAAGGGCAAAGCAGTGGCAGTGCTGGGATTTAAACTCACAACCTTCTAATCAGTAGTTCAACATCTAAAACATTTAGCTACCACTGCCCATAGCTCACTAAACTGATACGAAACTGATCAGATTGAGATAAATAACATTACAAGTATTGTTAAGAAAAAAAGATGAAAATTCATGCCACATTTAGTTGCTTTGTCTGTGTGTGTGAGAGAGAGAGAGCAAGTATTGATTTATCTTGTTGGCTAAATCACTAACTTCTCAGCGATTTCTTATTATCTATGTGGTTTAGCAGTGTTGATAAATAAATAAATAATTCACAAGACAGATCCAAATCAGGCTGTATTTTCTGACAAGAAAGCAGCTTAGCTGCCTGGATTTCAAGAGTAAAACTGTCCCATTGGCATAGTTTTTTTATTGTGTTTTATTTTTGTTTATTCTAAATGAATTTATTTAAAGGGATCTAATTTTTTATTATATTAAAACACTGATAATATATTTTTACTGTCTATTATTCAGATTTAGGGAGTAATGGAATACATTGAACAGTGTTACTTAAGTAGGATATAAAAAAGAGGTAACTGTATTCCATTAAAGTTACAGAAAAAAGCCATAATTAGATTACTCACACATTTATTATTATTAATGCTGATTATTTAGCAGTATTAACAAAATCTATAAAAATTAATCGTAAAAATAATGACCAATCATCATCATTATAATTTGAACTGCATTATAAATCCCATTATTTTCGGGTTTTGTCACTTCAGAGCACATTTGAGTGAAATGGCAGAGCAGAAACATCAGTATGACTTTCTCTACAGTATAAAACTCAGTACACAGTACTGTACATTACCCTGCTGGCCTCATGACATAACTTGTGTTTTAATTTGAGTAATGTTATCATTCGTTTGTGGGAATGTGAGGAACAGTGGAAGTGTGATTTTCCCACTTGAACTGTCCAACAGCTTTGTTATGTTCTGTTAGGTAGCAAGTAGCAAAGCTATTTGACTCAATTAGCATGTACAAAATTAAACTAGCCTATTTTTTAAATAGCGCTTGTTAATTGTATGTTGTTAGCATGCACAATATACTGTATGCACGCTTTGTGTGTCATCAAGTCAGTTGGGATTGCCACATCTATAACTCAATCACTATGTCTGGTTGGTTGGCCAGCACCTTATCTGTCTGGAATTTGAACTCCCAAAGGATCTTAGCTCTGTTGTTCTCAATCACTTTCGGTGGTGTCTCCAATTGGGACTTGGGAACTTCTAGCACATATGTGGCGCAGATGTTTCTGTACACTATTCCCGCCACTTGGTTATGCCTTTCAGTATATGCTGTTCCAGCTTGCATCTTGCACCCAGCTATTATGTGCTGGACAGTCTCAGGGGCAGCTTTGCACAGCCTGCACCTTGGGTCCTGCCTACTGTGGTAGACCCCTGCTTCTACAGATCTGGCTCTTAGGGCCTGTTCTTGTGCTGCATACTGTCCTTCAGGCCTGCTTTTTCTAGCCACTGGTAGGATTTCCTTATGTCAGCCACTTCCTCTATCTGCTGGTGGTACATTCCATGGAGGGGCTTGGCCTTCCATGATGCTTTCTCATCCTCTTCATTATCTTCTGTCTTCTGCTGCCTGAGACACTCTTTCATCAGTTCGTCTTGGGGGGCCATTTTCTTGATGTATTCACGGACTTGTTGCATTCTGGATATTGGCTCTGACACTCACTAATCCTCGTCCCTCTTCTGTCCGTTGTTCACAGAGTCTCAGGGAGCTGGACTTCAGATGGAACCCTCCATGCACCGTGAGGAGTTTCCGTATCTTGACATCAGAGGCATCTATTTCTATCTATTTCCTTCTGTGGCCAGTTCATTATTCTATCGGAGTATCTGATTGTTGGTAGGGCGTACATGTTGATGGTTTGGATCTTATTTCTACCATTTAGCTGGCTTCTGAGCACCTGTGTGACCCTCTGGAGATATTTGGTTGTGGCTGATCTCCTTGTAACCTCATCCTGATTCCAACTGGCCTGTAGGATACAAAGGTACTTGTAGCTGTCTTGTATATCTGATATTTTGCCCTCTAGTAACTCCATTCCCTCAGTCCTGATCATCTTCCCTCTCTTAGTCACCATGTGTTCGCGTTTATCCAGTCCGAAAGATATCAGATGTAGATTATGGTGAGGTGGATCAGTTGGTTAATGTCTCTTTCACGCTTAGCATTCAGCATGATGTCGTCCATGTACAGGAGGAGGCTGATGGTTACTCCACTTCTGAATCCATATCCACTCTTTGTGATGTGGCTGAGGGGGTTCAGGCCTATGCAGAACAGAAGCAGAGACAGTGCATTACCTTGGTATATACCGCACTTTATGGTGACTTGTGTGATGGCCTTGAAATTGGCTCCCAGTGTTGTCTTCCACAGCTGATGAAGCTTATTAGTGCCTTGTTAGCCTTGTATAGTGCCAAACATTCCAGTATCCACATGTGGGGTATCAAATCATAGGCTTTCTTTTAGTCAATCCAGGATGTGGATTGGTTGGTCTGCCTAGTCTTAGAGTCTTGGCTGACTGGTCTATCAACCAGTAGCTGGTGCTTTGATTCTCTGGTGTTGATTCCAATTCCTTTCTGAGCTTTGCTCATGTATTGACTCATGTGTCTACCTAGCTTCTTCACAATGATGCCTGAGAGGAGCTTCCATGTTGTGGAGAGGCAGGTTTTTGGCCTCTAGTTGGATGGCAGAGTACCCTTCAGGGGATCTTTCATGATCAGGCTTGTCCAACTCTGCGTTAACCAGTCTGGGTGCGTGGCCATTGTTAGCAGTTCACTCATTTCCAGGTCATGGAGTGTATTGTCAGGTCCAGGTGTTGTCCAGTTCTTCATGCTTGAGACTCATTGCTGGATATTTGCCTTGGTGATGGTGACTGGTTCTTTTTCTGGGAGATCTCTGTGGTCTGCTCTTAGGTCTTCCAGCAACTTGTCATTGGTGTTATGTGATGCCTTCTTCTCCCATATGTCCTTCCAGTATTGCTCAGTCTCAGCTCTGGGTGGATCTAATCTTTCTCTGCTGTTACTCCCTTGCAACTGTTAATACACTCTAGCTGGAATAGGCCATTTATTCTTTTGACCTGTGCTTCCTAGGTGTATCTCTTCAGTCTTGACACCAGAGTGGAGAGTCTTTGTTTGACAGTCTCCAGAGCCTCACTTCTGGACACAATGTTGTACTTCTTCATAATCCAGCACCTGTCTCTCATGACGCCTTTCTGCATTTCTGTGAGCCAGCTGATGTGCCTTCAGGCTCCCCTGATCATAGCTTCCAACCTTCTTCCCCATGGTGGGCACTTTACAATCTTGGTCTTGAATTTGTCAAACAAACATACCCGATAAATTTGTTAAAATGATGAACAGAGTTGACCCCTGCCCTCCTTGTGGGCTCGGTTTGTGTTTCAGTTGCCGCGGAGATGGACAAGGGACCCAACCTGACCCTATCCCAGCACCAAGATCTTGCCATGCTGGAGGCTCTGTATCTGGACATGTTCTATAAAGAGCCCAGGCAGACTCACATAATCCAACTTCACATTAAAACACCCCTGGAGTGGTAGTCAGGCAGCGACCAGATGTCACACTATAGAGGCAGAGGTGGTGCAAATGTCCCTCCAGCCCCTGGTCTAGCCCAATCATTGTGGTGCCCAAGCCCAATGAGACCCTTCACCTTTGTAACGACTTTCACAAGCGCAACAAGGTCTCGGAGTTTGACGGCTACCCTATGCAATGGCTGGATGAGCTTATCAAGTGGCTGTGGAGGGCCCGGTTTATCTTCACCGTCAACCTGACAAAGGGCTATTGGCAGATCCCCCTCACACCATCTTCATGGCCCAAAACCATGTGGAGGCAGATAGGGATAATTTGTACTAAACAGTTAGGAACAATTTGTGCTGAATTTTTGTGTCTTGAACCATTAGAATTGAAATGTCAAGCATGTAAGGTTATGTAAGAGGTGTGAAAGCTGGCGGGAAGAAATATAGACATTCTCGATTAAAACGAGACATGATACCTAGATGTGCTAAACTGAAACCAACACCTTATTCAGACCTGATGTCTAAAAAAGTGTTTGTGTGTCTGCAAATGTTTGCGTAATCTGCTATCCCCTCTCCCTATCGCTGTAGACTCCATGTATGTACTGACACTTACCATATGGTGAAAGTGCTGAAGAGCAATTCTTTATAATATAATCCATGCATGCATAATAAAGGAAAAAGCAATGATGGAATAATGATATTAAGGGGGGTGCAGAGAGTACCTAAATATCTGGATAACGATGCCCTATGTACTCTGTGGGCGTGAGTCATCTTGGGTGTCGATGCTCCATCTCAAAATCTTTCCACCCTGACCTAGTGGGATCCTAATTATAGTTTAGGTGTGAACTGAGCGGGCCTTTGCCCCCCTCCTTATTGGCAAAGCAGAGCAAAGTTCTCAGAAAATGGTAAGTAAAGTAAATTTCTTAGAAAATGGTGAGCGATGCAGCAGGGTCACCTGAGATGAGTCACGCCCTGATAAGTCCAGGAAAACAGAGATGTATTTGCAGCTCAGTATAAATACCCTAGGAAAGTGAGAGATGGGGTACTTCTCTTTCTCTCCTGGACACTGTCTGTGTGTATCTGTATCTGAACTTTCTTTGGACCAATTTAACATTCATCATTGTAATTCTGACTTCTGGTGGTTTATATAGTATGTAAATTTGGTCGTGATTTGCCATAACAACCGCCTTCAGCACCACCACCGGACACTGGCAGTACCAGGTTCTCCCCTTCAGTCTCCACGGGGTTCCAGCGATGTTCCAGTGTCTAATGGACATCATATTATGGCCACGCCAGTGCTGCGCAGCCGCCTACCTTGACACATTAGTCATCCACTCATCCACCAGACAAGACCACCGCTTCCATCCTCTGACAAGTCTTCGACAAGCTGCAGTGGGCTGGGCTCATGGTGAACCCCAAGAAATACCTAGGATAGAGCATCGGCTGTGGAATACTAAAGCCAAAGAAATGAGAGGTGGAAGCAGTTCACCAACACCCCCTGCTTACAACCAAGAAACAGATTAGTGCCTTTTTAGGGCTGGGGCAATACTATCAGGTTTGCCTCTGCATAATTTTGCCTCTTTAGCTGCCCCACCTACAGAGCTCACCAGGAGGGGCAAGCTCACCAGGAGGGGCAAGCCATAAAACATGCACTGGGGACCCGAAGCAGAACAAGCTTTTCCAGCTCTAAAAAACAGAGTTGACCAGCACGATCCTGCTGCAAACCCCCAACTTTGAGTGCCCCTTCCAGGTACAGACTGATGCAATGGAGACCAGCATAGGCACAGTGCCGTCCCAAGATTTCGACAGGGAGGTGCATGCAATTGTTTATTGAAAGAAAGGCCTTAGCCATCAAGTGGGCAGTGCAGGAGCTGCAATCTCCTGGGGTGCCAGTTCACCCTGGTCATGGAATCCATGCCCCTTCAGTGGCTGGCTCAGAACTGTGACATGAACAGTAACATCACCTGCTGGTTCTGTCTTTACAGGGCTTCTCTTTCAGGGTGCTGCACTGGCCCGGAACTAGGCACAGCAATGCAGATGCTCCATCCTGTCGCTACTCAGTTGGCTTGGAGCTAAGGGGTGGGCACTGTGACATCTGCAGCTACACAGCCCTGCTATCAGAGAATAGAAAGCGCTCCGCCCCAACGAGGACGTGCTGGGGCGAAACACCACCAATACAGCCCCAACCACACCTGCAGCATAGACCAGGCAGAGAAAGCAGGGGGATAGCACCCACAGGGGTAGGGCTGCAAAATCTGGCATGGCTGGAGGAGAATAATCATCTTCCAACAGAAGTCAGCAAGCCATAAAAGGGAGGCGGTGGCGAAAACTGAGTAAGGCAGTCAATGAGTCTGACGTGACTCTTCCCCAGCCTCCTCAGATTCCATGTAAGAGCTGCTAGATAGAGAATGACGACCCTAGAACCCTAGGAGTATAGAGCACACCTGTCCACAGAATCGATTTCTTCCATTCCAACCATAGGCAAGACCAAAGCGCTGTCAAAGGATGTCAGGGACAAGATTGTAGACCTGCACAAGGCTGGATTGGGCTACAAGACCATCAGCAAGATGCTTGGTGAGAAGGTGACAACTGTTGGTGTGATTATTCGGAAATGGAAGAAATATAAAATGATCATCAATCGCTCTCAGTCGGGAGCTCCATTCAAGATCTTGCCTCGTGGGGTGAGGATGATCATGAGAAAGGTGAGGGACCAGCCCAAAACTAAATGGGAGGAGCTTGTTAATGATCTGAAGGCAGTCGGACCACAGTCACCAAGAACACCATTGGGAACACACTACGCTGTAATTGATTGAAATCTTGCAGTGCCCACAAGATTCCCCTGCTCAAGAAGGCACATGTACAGGCCCATCTTAAGTTGTACCATAAGATCTTGGACGAGAACCTCCTTCCCTCAGCCAGAAGCACTAAAGACAGGTCGGGGATGGGTCTTCCGACATGACAATGACCCAAAACATACTGCATAGACAACAAAGCTCCTAAAGCATTTAGAGAGTTTCTATAAAAAGGAGTGGGCCAAAATCCCTGCTGAGATGTGTACAAACCTGGTGACCAACTACAAAACGTCTTACCACTGTGCTTGCCAATAAGGGTTTCCCCACCACATACTAAGTCATGTTTTGCTTGGGTATCAAATACTTATTTCTCTCAATGACATGCAAATCATCATAACCTTCCCGAGGGATTAATAAAGTTCTATCTATTCTAATCTAATAATTTTTGTCTTGTCATTTTTCAGTTTTCTTGTTAAAATTCAGCACATCAATAGAATATCTTAATCACACTTTGTGGAGATTTTGTCTTTGTTCTTTTGGAAGCAATACAAGTATTATCAGTTTTTGTTATGGTAATTTCCATGGAAATATTAAGGGATTTGTGTGATTTCTTTAGGGGGGCTAATAATCCTGACCTTAATCGTATATTGTGCAGCTATGCAGCCTCACCGTCCACCGGAAGCAAGCGCTCCACCCCTCGGAGCAAGTGCTGGAGCGTATAATCTGTGTTGTGTTTCTCTTCCCTCCTCCCAGACTCCCCATGATCTGCATGCTCCCGAAGTGGAACCATGATACCGCCGAAGCTCGCTCTTCCTCACCCAGCTACACAAATTGGACTGGTTTCTCTTCACTTACTGCACAGAGCACCTAGATGGATTCACACCTCACCTTCTCCTGCACCAAGTTTTTGTTTCACTTTTAAATAAAATTTCACATGGTTCTTGCACTTGGTCTCCAGCATCACTTGTTTCCCCGCTAGCAAGGAAATGTATGTGAATCCTTTGGAAGGTCATTGTTTTCTGCATTCATTTGTCATAAAATGTGATCTGATCTTCATCTAAGTCAAGGGTATTGACA
>JAQQZR010001940.1:0-10172 GCA_030068235.1 Notoglanidium macrostoma
TTGCTCATTAGGGGTATATATAGATAAATGTATAGAGTCATAAGTTTATATTCAGAATTTATATACTTTTGTGAAGCAGCTTTGAGACAATGTCTGTTGTTAAAAGTGCTATACAAAGAAAATTTAATTGAATTGAATTGAGTTACTTTGTTCACTGGGCATTGTCATGGTTGAAAATGTTTGGACCTCTTAGCTCCAGTGAAGGGAAATTGTAATGCTGCAGAATACAAAGACATCATATACAATTGTGTGCTTCCAATTTTGTGCAACAGTTTGGGGAAAGCTCACATATGGCTGTGATGGTCATGTGTCCACAGGCTTTTGTTCACATACTAAGGTATACTATGGAAAATTTAAATGCAGACAGTATAGATATATAGATGTATTTGCAGACTTGTAAATATGAGACCTTTCTGTTTTCTACAGAAAGGCCATGAGTTATTTTTAATTCAATATAAAGTTATTTTCTTGATAAAAACAAAAACCACTTTTCTCATGATTCTAAAATATGATTAGGCATACTATAACGATACTGGCCATACAGCCCCACAGTCTAACATGAGCAACGGCGCTGGAAGTCAAAACCACTCTCCTTCCATTCAATCGTCCAGGGTAGAGTCAATCCACTTTCCTGCCAAATGACCCTTCAATGTAGAGTCAAGCCACTCTGACTCTAAATGACCCTTCAAGATAGTCACAACATTCGCTCTCCAACCCAGCACCATCAGTCAGAGAAACTTCCAGGCACCAGGGGCGGGGCTGTGAAATCTGACACAGCTGGAGGATGTTTATCATTTTCCCTCCAGCATAAGACAGCAAGCTATAAAAGGGATGCTCCTTAGTCGAGCTGAGCCTTGATCTGAACTTAGCTATCTAGGGAGTGTATTGCCTTCCTAGAGACACTGTGAGCGGCTGTTGGTTGTAGTAGACAAAATGGGACGGTGTGTTAGAGATCCTTGCACAACCAGCCTGACTGATCACTGCCACCTCCCACACTACAGCTCTGGCTGCTCTAGACCCTGGGCTGATCTGGAAGCTGTCTGCACCCAAGAATAGCACTAACCTTTTCAGTGCTTTGACTCTACCTTCTTTTGCTGTACCTCACTCAAGACTGCAACCAATAATAAAGACAGAATTTTTACTGCTCCTACATGCTTTCTCTGTTTTCTGTGCTGTCAACTGCTACTGTACCTCACACATACATTTTGTACAATATGGATGAGCATATCAATTTTTATATCAATTTATTTAATCAGCAACTAACATATGAAGAAATAGCTGGAGCAGTAGTACAGTTGCCACCTTACAGGTCCATCTGCCACAGTTTTTTTTTTTTAAATAAAATTAAATCAAATTCCAGATACTTATCCATACTCAAACTCAGGAGCCTAAAGATGTGAGGCAGTAATGCTGACCATTGCTCCGGTTATTTATATGGTCTAGTCATTTCTTCCTATCACCAGCACCTCATGACATTTTATAATGTAATTCGATCATGTTAGTACCACATTAACTGATCACACGTACTCAATATAACTCAAGCTAGTACCACACAAAATATTTTTTGTAAACTATACATAATTTCTATCAAGTTTTACTGACCACATATTCCCATTTTTTTTCAGTGGCTTTAGGGCTGCTTTTCATCAGCCAGAACTGAGGTATTTATCAAGGTGGTATTTTCAGCAGGACAGTAACTCATGCATCCAAATCAACAAAGGAATGGCTTAACCAAAAAAACCTTTGAATTAATTGTTTTTGAATGGCCTAGCCCAGACCTGAACTCAGCTATTCATCTATGGGGTGACTTGAAGCAAGCTGTGCACAGGAGATGGCCTTGTAATGTCAGAGATCTAGAATGTTTTTAGAAGAAATTGTAGGAAAATATTGCTAAGACGTACCACACTGACATTTACTCAAATAGATTGACTGGTGTAATAAATGTAATGTAATATAATCAAAAGGTGCTTCAACAAAGCATTAGTTTAAGTGTATGCACACACAGACCAGAGCACAGGAACACCTGTTTAATAATGCCATGTCAACTGAGATCAGGCAGTACTGACCCGCAACTGGCTTCACTGCCTACTATACGAGTTTCTGCCTCTATCACCGACTAAGCTAACATTGCATAGAACTCAGCAAACAGACCACAGATACTGCTTGTGGACTGAAAGTGATCTGCAAGGCCTTGGTTTCCACTGCTGGTCTCACTGTTGGAAAAAATGCCTTGGCAGCTTTCTGATATTTTCTTTGCCTTGGCAGCTTTTCATGACATGTCATGAAAAATTTAGGGAAAAATGCTAAGCAGAAATACTGGCTTCTCCAAAAAAAAAAAATGCTACAGCCAATATATTCTTCTTTGAAATTTCTGTTCCATGACAGAACTTCCGCTTATTATCCTGTGTATTCATTGCACATTTACCAATGACATTTAGAGACCTCGGGTTGCCAGATATGAAACATGTTGCCAGGCAAATACAGTGTGCTTCAGCCATGGAAGAAAGCAATTGAATGGGAACAGATATGTTCTAAAAAGCCTCAGCATCCTTCTAAAAGCTCCATGAGCAGAGATGTAATAAAGTGTGGGTAAATATTGGAGATGAATTCGAAATGGAGACAGCTAAGAGCTCAGATGGACTTTAATACAAATGCTGAGTTGGCTAATTTTCTTCTGAACAGGTAACCACTGAGCTTCAGCTAAGGTCCGCTAACTAATTTGTCATGGCTTCTACTACAGTTGGACAATTTAATTAATTTTAATGTGTGAGTATGCGCATTCATACTCTGTGTGCAGCTGGGTTTTCAAGGCAGTGAGTGACACAGAGAGACAGCTGGTGAAGTGATCCCTACATGTACTGGCTTACAGTGTCATGCTAACACAGGCTAACATTAACTGCTATAAGTAACAGGAGCTACCGTTCTCTGCCACTTATATCACTTGCACCTGACCAGCCCTCACTGGCTTCACTTGACACCACTGTGACAGCAGCATGGGTTCTGGGACTGCATGGCATCACACCCTTTAACTCTATACATTTTATACACTACTCAGAACCTTATTATCAAACTTTTTGCTACAGCAGGTGCACTCTCTGTTCTTTTGCACTGAATGCTTTCTTCCTGCAAGGACCCACCAGATCCTGCATGGTTGGAGCATGTTTGCTTGCAATAGATATGCTATACCTCGTCCCTCCACTTCAATTTCTTTCAAACTCCCTTTGAACATGGTGTGCACCTGTTAGTGACGGCTCCTGTTCAGAACCTAAAGATTCAGCTTTTCTCTGTGGTTATATCCTCTGTGGATATTGAGACTGTGTCTGTTCCCCAAGCTAAACAAAAATGTAGAAATACTCAGAGAATTTGTTCTATTAACCTGTGTGAGCGAGCCGTCAAGGCGACAGACAAACCACACTGGAAACAAACAAGAGTTTGGTGAAACACAGTGAGGGGGTTTTATTGTGAAACCAGTTCCAATACACAATTTATCAATTGTTGATCAGAGTTAATCAGAACATAATAGGACCAACTTATGATGGTGGTCACACCTTGATCTAATACTAACTTTTGGATTAAATATCGAAAATATAGACACTCCCACAAGTCTGAAGCTATCCCAGATCATTATTTCATATCTTTTAAATGTGTCTTAGTTATAATATATGCACCTTGTCAAGCTATTGTGACAAACATTTATGTCAGCTACTGCACCAAGTTTTATCAATGATCTCTCAAACTATCAACCTTGTGTGCATAGTTGATAGTTGCTTCATGCACGGACGACATCAACAAGTTTACTGAGGTAGCCATTAGCTTTGTTAGCATGCTATCGGAGGAGATCATCCCTACAGTGTGAGTCAAGATGTTCCCGAATCAGAAACCGTGGGTGGACAGATCGAGCCGCGCTAGAGTACACGCCAGAACCGCCACCTACAACGCGGGTCTCACCACCAGTGATATGAGCGCCTACAAAGAGGCATCATACAACGTTTGGCGCGTAGTGAGAGATGCAAAACGTCGGTATCGGGAACGTGTGGAGTCTCACTTCCATCAGGGTGACTCACGGAGCATGTGGTATGGACAAACACGGACTATAAAGGCAAGGACACCACGATGACCAACGTCAACTCTGCATTCGCCAACAATCTGAACGAGTTCTTCACCCGTTTCGAGGTTAGTCAGGCGGCTAGTGTTAACTGCAGCCTGACAACGGAGGATGGTGATGTCATCAGCAAGGATCGTGTGATCAGTATCATGGAGCACGATGTCCAAGTGGCGCTGAGGAGAGTGAACACCAGGAAAGCAGCAAGTCCAGACGGCATTACCAGCCGTCTGCTGTGTTGCTGTGCTGACCAGCTAGCAGGTGTGTTCACTTTCATCTTCAACGAGTCCCTGGCAAAGTCCGTGGTCCCCACGTGCTTCAAAAGATCCACCATCGTCCCCGTGACCAAGAATAACAAGCCCTTATGCCTAAATGACTACCGGCCAGTTGCACTTACTTCAGTGGTAATGAAGGTGTTTGAGAGGCTGCTGAAGAACATCATCTCCTCTTTCATCCCTGGCACCGCAGATCCGCTCCAGTTCACCTACCGACCCAACAGATCCACAGAGGACGCCATCTCCCACGTCCTGCACACTACACTCAGCCACTTGGACAAGAAACAGGGTAACTATGTGAGATTGCTGTTTGTGGACTACAGTTCAGCAATCAATACTATGGTATGACTATTCACAAAGCTGAAGGATCTAGGATTCAACAGTTGTCTGTGTGCATGGGTGTTGGACTTCCTCACTGGGAGATCTCAGGTGGTGAAGGTGAGTAGGTGTGTCTCTGACAGCATCACCACCAACACAGGAGCACCACAGGGGTGCGTATTCTCACCACTGCTGTACTCCCTCTACACGTCTGACTGTGTGGCCACTCATGGCTCCAACACCATTGTGAAGTTTGCTGATGACACGGTGGTGTTGGGCCTCATCTCCAACAACGATGAGGTGGCCTACATGGACGAGCTGAAGAACCTGACATAGTGCTGTCAGGACAACCACCTCCAGCTGAATGTCTGCAAGACCAAGGAGCTGGTGGGGGACTTCAACAGGAGTCAGCAGCGAGACTACAAGCCCCTCATCATCAACAGAGCTACAGTGGAGAGGGTGCTGTCCTTCAAGTATCTCGGTGTCCACATCTCCTAAGACCTGACATGGTCTGCTCACATCCAGGTCCAGTCCAAAAAGGCTAAGCAGCGCCTGTACCATCTCCGAAAACTGAGGAAGTTTGGGGCCTCTCCAGTGATCCTCAGGACTTTCTATTCAGGCGCTGTGGAGAGCATCCTCTCACAGAACATCACATCCTGGTATGAGAATAGTTGTGTTCAGGACCGAAAAGCCCTTCAGAGAGTGAGCCGTGCGGCAGAACTCTGCTGTAGGTCTGTTCTCTCTTCCCTACAGGACATTTACACAAGGAGATGTTGGTCCAGAGCAGTTCGGATTTTAATGGATTTGTCCCACCCCAGTAACGGACTGTTTCAACTTCTGCAATTGGGCAGAAGGTTTCGCATTATCAGGGCTAAAACAGAGAGATTCAAGAGGAGCTTCTATCCTCATGCCATCCGAGTCCTAAATCAGAACATGCCCCCACTCTCCTCACAGCATTAATATAGCATTACTATAAGGGACTGGACCTCATAACATTTCATATCATATCTGATCATTATACATCATACATTGTTACACTGTACATGCTGCTACAATACTGTTCACATTACTTTGATCCCTGTTTTTGCACTATGAATACATATTGTACCCTGGTACATATTTTATCTCTATCTCTTATTTTATTGTGTTCAGGAAATTTCTTTATTTTATTTGTTTCAGAAAATTCAAGATTTTTTTAATTAAAGTTTGCTTATTGTTTATAATATTTGCACAGTCAAAAGGAGTGGTTCAGGACACATTTCACTGTGTGTTGTACTTGTATGACTATGCATTTGAAAATAAAGGATCTTGAATCACCATCATACTCCACAAAACAGCTAAATGCTTAGAGTCAACATTTTGCTATACACTAGATAATGTAGCCCCACGTAAAAGAAAAATAATTAGAGAGACAAAAATAGCACCCTGGTATAACGATGATACGTGCATCCTAAAACAGGTAACTCAGAAATCAGAATGTAAGTGGTGTCAAACAAAATTGATGGTATTTAAATTAGAATGAAAGGAGAGTCTCTATGGGGTGCCACTTGTAAAAACAGTTTGGCTTTTATTGGCTTTTACTTTGACTGCGTGTGTGATGTGCAGGATTTCATGCTGCTAATAGACACAGGAATTCCGGTTATGTTAGTGCTGCTAATGCTTGTTCAAGAAGGTGGGTGTTCCTCAGCGACAGTCATGATGAATGTAGGATCTTTGAGTGATACCCCCTGATTAAAAAAAACAGATCTTGACCCCAGTCAACTGTCCAACTGTTGGCCAATATTAAATCTTCCTTTTATTTCCAAAATCCTAGAAAAGGCTGTAGCACAGCAGTTATGCTCATAGCTACATAGGAATAGCATTCATTTAGACCTCACCATATCACAGAGATAGCATTAGTTAAAGTGGTAAATGACCTACTACTGGCCTCTGTTCAGGGTTGTGTCTCCCTGCTTGTATTACTTGACCTTAGTGCAGCTTTTGATACCACTGATCATACTATTCTCCTTGATAGATCAGAAAAGTTAAGGGAACAGCCCTCTCCTAGATTAGGTCTATTTGACTAATTGTTATCAGTTTGTTGGTGTAAATGGTGACTCCTCTACTCAGATTAAGGTGAGGTTTGGTGTTCCACAAGTTTCTGTTTTAGGCCCACTGCTTTTTTCTTTATATAAGCTACATCTGTGTAATAATATTTGTAAACATAGTATTAGTTTCCACTGCTACACACAGTTATATATTTCAGCAAAGTCAGATGAGAGACACCAACTTAATGAAATTGAGGACTGTATAAGGGACATTAGACAATGGATGCTTACTAACTTTCATCTACTTAATTCTGATAAGATAGGAGTACTAGTAATAGGACCACATGCAGCTAGAAGTAAGTTTTCCAATTGCATACTATCTCTGGATGGCCTTTCTGTTTCACTATGTGCAAAAGACCTTCTTGTGATTGTTGACTCCAATCTCTCATTTGAAGGTCATGTACATAATATTACTAGGACAGCCTTCTTTCATCTCTGAAATATTGCTATGATAAAAAATATGATGTCACCGCACAAGGCAGTAAAACTAGTTCATGCTTTTGTTACCTCTAGGTTAGATTATTCTAATTCCTTAATGTCTGGATGTTCCAGTAGGTGCACAAACAAGCTACAGTTAGTCCAAAATGCAGCAACAAAAGTCTTTACTAGAACAAGAATATATGAGCACATCACCCCATCTTATCTACATTGCATTGGCTCCCAATTAAATTTGCATTGATTATAAAATATTATAATTTACCTATAAAGCACTCATTGGTCTTGTGCCTTAGTACCTGAGAAATTTTCTGGTCTTTTATGACCCTTCACGCCTACTTAAATTAAAAGGTGCAGGCTATTTGTTGGTACCTTGAATAGTGAAGGCTACAGAAGGGGGCAGATCTTTCACTTACAAAGCCCATCAGTTATAGAACCAAGTACTGTTCCAATTAGTGTTCAGGACTCAGACACAGTCTCAGTGTTTAAGTCTAGGCTAAAAACATGTTTGTTAATCAAGCCTTTTGTCAATAACCTTCTATTAGTTAACACTAGAAGCACCGAGCGCCGGTCATTTGACCGCAACGACCAAAAAAAAAACCACTTTGCACTTGATCAAATTCCAGGACCCTCCTTTCTTGAGTTTTCCTAGATTTGTGCATTTTATCACCCAGCACCCTTAAATTTTCAAAATCACACCGGTACAAGCTAGTTTAAAGCTATTTTGCTCTTATTTGTGTGAAATTGCCGACAGCTGCCCGTTCGGTAATGCTGTTTCCTCCCTTCCCAAGCTGCGATTCTCTTTTCTCTCAGCAGATGGCGCATGGGCCATATACATGTGTGTGTGTATGTCTGTGTGCGCGAGCACGCAAATGATAATAACTTACTTTAATAAACTATGACCAGTGGATTTTTGTTTCATGTAGGTCTGTATGGGTGTAACTATGGTCTCTAATTTTTGCACCACTTGGACCATGTGTAACTAATCATCTTGATCAGGTATCATCATGACAGTGTTTCACAGAAGCAAGGGTAAAATTCAAATGTTTTTTAAAAGTGGATAATTAATATATACATGTATGTTTCACGTCTATGTGCAGAACTAATATGATTCTGATAGTTTGTGTGTAGACTATGGTAAGCCCAGTATCGGTCAACTGAGGGCAATTGGCAGGTGATAAAAGCAGATGACAGCATGAGCTGTTATGATCATTAGCACTCCATTATGATCAATGTCATTTCAGTGACATTGAGAGCTAAAAATTAGTCCACAGGTATGGCTACACTTCACTGTAGTTGGGCTGTTACTCAGTTTGGGGCGATTGCACGGTTGCATGGTGCATTATTTACGATGACTGGGAAAGTGAGATATACCCCACAACAAGTGCTGGACTTGCTGTGGAATATTGATTAGATGGAATCGGAGTGCGAACAATGTGAGGTGTCAGATGGAGATGATGAGAGAGAGGGCGGAAGTGAATTGAATCTGAATCTTGAATCTGATTCAGGTTCTTAATCAGACTCTTAAATTGGATTTGCTGGGGACTCATTTCAAGAGGCAAGATATGGCACAGTGTGGATTGAACAACCAACTGGAAACTTTCCAGGTAGAGCATGAGAATGCAATATGAAGAAAGAAACCCCAGGGACCACATGTTATGCAAAGGACAATATTGCAAGTCCATTGAGCAGTTTACTGTATTTGATTGACACAGAAATGTGGGAAATGATTCAAAAATACACTGAATCAGAAGCTGATCGAAAACCGTGCTGATCAGTTCAAACTGACAGATTATGAGCTAAAAACATTCATGGGTTTCATTTATTTGAGAGGTATTACAGGTGGTAAAAGCATGAAACTGGATGATTAGTGGTCTGCTGATCTGGGAAATCCTATTTTCAAAGATACAATGTCTCGACAGAAATTCCGAGATATTATGCGCTACCTGCACTTTGATGATAAGAGCACTATGGCTGCCCGACTAGTGATGGATAAATTTGCCATGATATCCGAGATATACAAGAAATTTGTAAAAAACAGTATTGCTTCTTACACCCCCGGTGAGAACATAACTGTAGATGAACAACTGTTCCCTACCAAGGCATGCTGTCATTTCACACAGTACATGGCCAATAAACTGGACAAATTTGGTATAAAATTCTGGGTTGGCGCTGATGTTGAAACAAAATACATGTTGCATGCAATTCCCTATCTAGGGAAAGATAACAGTAGGCCGGCTGGTGAGAGGTTATCAGACAATATGGTGAAGTGTCTCGTGGAGCCTTTCATGGGGAAAGGAAGAAATGTAACGACAGACAATTTCTTCACCTCATTGGCACTGGCAAACAGTCTTCTGGTGAATTAAACCACCATTGTTGGCACAATGAACAAAAACAGACGAGAACTGCCCCCATGTACACAGGCACAGTCTGAACAATTTTTCACCACGGTGCTGACAGCTGGAAAAGTCACACTCACGATTTACCAGAAAAAAGCAAATAAAAATGTATGCGTTCTAAGCACAGTTCATCAGACAGTTTCAATTGATAATGGCACAAAGAAACTGCCCGATACAATTTCCCACTACAACAGCACTAAAGTTGGCGTTGATGTTATGAAATGGCACAAATGTATTCGGTAAAGGGAGGCACCCGGCTCTGGCCTGTAGCTGGGTTTACAACCTCCTAGACCTGACTGCAATCAATGCACATATTCTGTACAAACAGTGCATGAACGTTACCATAAGTAGAAGAAAATTTATTCTAGAGCTGGTGAAGGAGCTATGTGCGCATCAGAAAGTGGCAAAGGCAGCAGGGGCAATAGTATGCAAGCGACCTTTTCCTGAAACGCCTTCCCCTCCTGCGAAAAGGAGATAGCGTCAAATTGGCAGATGTTCAGGGAATAAAACTTGTTACATCTGCCAGACATGTAAGAGACTTGTCTGTGGCAAATGC
>JAQQZR010001941.1:0-10170 GCA_030068235.1 Notoglanidium macrostoma
TATACAAGAGAAATCTAACACTTAATGTGCGATTATGTATGATTTAACACACACTGGAATAATTAATTTCCATTACACCTATCAATGCATTTTCTAATGGGCACTAATATATCCATGTGAAAGAAGCCATTAAGTACTGTGCTCACTGAACTACAGGAGAAAGAAAAAAGTAACATTATATAAAATAATAATTTGCTATGTGCATCTTCTAGGCTTTGGAAAATCCCATGCCAGTTATCTTTTTTGTAACAATGACTAGCCTACTCCTAGAATATGAAAATGGTCTATAGAGAAATAACACCCGTACATGAATGAGTCCAAAGCTGAGATTAATAAGTCTCCAATTTTGATATATCGATATCGGCTATTTGTCTATTCAAATGATTCACAAGTTCTTATTGGTGTTACTTTTTTAATAATTGTAAATAAACATTCAGAAGATTCAGAGCCATGTGGAAACAGCAAAAAAAGAGTGACGTGTCTTTGCTGATTCATGGAAATTTTGCTTTTGAACTGTTGTACTAACATTGTCAGGGACTCCCAGGAACTTGACTGTACTCAAGTGTGCGTGTTTTGTTAAGATTTTGCACTGTACAGTAATATTTTATATATATATGTAATGTAATGTAATGTAATGTTTTCACATATGCTTGCAAGAACCAAAGACAGGAGACTTTTTTATGGCCTGCCTTTACATTCGATGTTTTATGACCATGTGCCTGATTAGAATAATTGTCATTTTATTTATTCTTAAGTGTGCCTGATTAGAATAATTGTCACTTTACTTATTCTTAAGTACTTAAAAGTAACAGGACATCCAATTTTTATATAATTGAAAAGTAAAAGTTACATTAAAGATCAAATGGGGTTCATTTTTGTCTTTGTACAGAATTAACTACTAATATATCAGAAAGCCCCATTTACATTGTAAAATGAACGACACTTAACCCAGCTGAATACATCCCCTTTCAGTTTGAAGGAAGTCCACACGATTTGCAGCAGAATCACTTGCTCCGCACTGGGAGTAAATTACGGATGTAGATGTATCATACTTTGTTGATGGGTCATGTTTCAGACACTACACAGGTACTCATGTAGGAAATGTGCAACACATGACACATTCGTGGTGGTGCAGTTCCACAGCAATGCTAAGCACAGAAAGCAGAACCTTAGGCTTTAGCAGAAGCCTGCCAATTGGCTCCAGGAAGAACAGCTAATATATTTATGCTCATGGTGTATGCCACTAAGGGGGAGGTCTTACGTAAAATTAAAAGGCAAGATTGCTGGTCACCATATCTGCTGTCACATGTAGACAAAGCTTTGAGTAAATGTGAAGTTTGTGCACAGTACATCATCAGGAAAGGTATCACCACACCAGTAGGCCAGGCCACTACCAGAGGGACCATTTAAACACCTGGTTATTGATTATGTTGACATGATAAGACTTATAAGGGGACATAGATATATGCTAGTCATAATTGACAGATTCATTTGAGGAGTAGAGGCAATTGAAACAAGAGCACAAACATCTGAAAATCTATTGAAATTCCTCACCAGGGAAGTATTCCCCAGATCCTTTTGTTAAGGTTTTAAAATTACATATTAACATTGGGGCAGAGGATCAGTTTACACTGTTGCTGGAATCGTCACTTGCAGGCTTGTCGCAGGCCTCACAGAGCACGGCCTTAAAGGGTGACTGTCGTTGAAACTGGCTGAAATGTTACACTGCATGCTGAGCACCTTAATCAAATTAAGAAAATGATTGTTATATTTGCATTTAATGAATGTTAAAGCTGTAAAACATTCATGGAGGAAGTAAGATATTGAAATTTAGGTAAGCTGGGTAAGTAAAGACATCACAACAAAGTAATAATGTACTTTGAATTCCAATTGGTTGATAATATTAGCATGCCTGATCTTACAGAAACAGAATGGCGTTGGACACAGAAGATGCTTGGGTGATGGTGAGCGATTACGTGAACTTTCACTTGGGGTGCCAGGGGGGTGCCTCCATGTTGCAGCTGTAATGTGCAGATATGCCACAGCAGTGGATCAAGCCTGCCAACAGCCACTTACCACTGCCATGGCAAGAACCCTGATGGTGACAAGCGACACCTCAGAACACTTGCATGGTAACGTTCCCCGTGTGCTGGCTTATATGCAGTCAGATGGAGAGATGAATTGGGGTTGCATGGCAGCCCTGGTCGCGTGTAATGTAGAACTGGCAGCAGAAGCTGTGTCAGTGACCAGTGACACATCTATTATCAATGATGGCAGGCCTACAAGATTTCAGAACTGTAGTGGCACAGAGACATGTATTGATGTAACAATAACCTCAGCTGAATTAGCAAGTATTGGGGTATGGGAAGTTTTGGATCAGAGCTCAATGGGAAGCGATCATTTTCCCTTAATAAATTATTTCTGTAGGGCTCCAAAAAGGGAGAATAGTAGAGGTCTGCAAATAATTTGATTTTATTAAAGCTGATTTGGAGCAATTTCAAAATAAATGTTTGGTATGGTTTATAATGGCAACATAAAACAGTGGAGCGCTTCCTTTTGTAGAGTGATTTATTGTGTAGCTAGGAGTAGTATCCATATTAAAAAGCCATCCAAAAAGAAAAGTACCTGGTGAAGTACTTGGTGAAGTAAGGCCTGCACTGAAGCAATTGCAGCTAGAAACCGAGTATTGTTGAGGAAGTTGAGGAAGTTATCCATCAGAGATGTATGCAATTGAGTATAAAAGACTAAGGGCAGAAACTTGGAAAGCTATTAAAACAGCTAAAAAGTACAGCTGGCATAAATTTTGTGTGACATTACAACCTGAAATGCCTATTAGTAAAAAGAAAAAAAAAAAAAAAAAAAAAAAGGGCTGTAGTACATAGAATGGTAGGGGGTTTCAGATCTTGGGTGCTGCCTGTATTTATAGAAAATGGAACTGAAGCTGTAAGCAAGGTGGATAAAGTTAAAATGTTTGTACAAATTTTCAGAGTGTACATAATTCAAATAATCAGAAAGAAATTAATCTAAACAGAATGATATTTATTGAAGATAATACAGATCCAATTAATATCTATGGAGGAATTAAAACAGTCTGTAGAGTGGGGGCATAATACCACCTCTGGCAAGGATGGGTTGGGATAGAACCTTTATAAAAATATGGGTGAAGTTGCTTAAGATGAGCTTTTATCATTTTATTAATGAATGTGATATGGGGAGAGGGGAGAATTCCAGCTGAATGGCAGCATGCTCTGGGGATTCCAATATTAAAACCAGGAAAGTAGGCATCAAGACAAGAATCATATAGGACTATAGGCCTAACAGATTCAAGATTCAAGATCCTTTAATTGTCACATGCATAGTCATACAAGTACAACACAGAGTGAAATGTATCCTGAACCACTCCTTTTGACTGTGCAAACATTATAAACAATAAATAAATTTTAAATTAAAATCTGAAATTTGAAACAAATAAAAACATTTTTGAACACAATAAAAATAAAGAAATGAGTAGAGATAAAATATGTAATATATAAAATCTGAGGATTAGCAGCAATATGTACTTTGTGCAAATGGAATGTTAAAGTGCATTGGAAGGGAGAACAGACCTGCAGCAGCGTTCTGCCGCACGGAGCGCTCTCTGAAGGGCTTTTCGGTCCTGAACACAGCTATTCCCATACCAGGATGTGGTATTCCGTGTGAGGATGCTCTCCACAGCGCCTGAATAGAAAGTCCTGTGGATCACTGGAGAGACCCCGAACATCCTCAGTTGTCGGAGATGGTACAGGCGCTGCCGAGCCTTTTTGGACTGTACCTGGATGAGTGCAGTCCATGTCAGGTCTGAGGAGATGTGGACTCCAAGATACTTGAAGGACAGCACCCTTTTCACTGGAGCTCCGTTGATGATGAGGGGCTTGTACTCTCGCTGCTGTCTCCTTCTGAAGTCCACCACCAACTCCTTGGTCGTGCAGACGTTCAGCTGGAGGTGGTTGTCCTGACACCACGATGCCAGGTTCTTCACCTCGTCCATGTAGGCCACCTCATCATTGTTGGGGATGAGGCCTAACTCCACCGTGTCATCAGCAAACTTCACAATGGTGTTGGATCCTTGAGTGGCCACTAACAGCTGTCATATGCAAGATTATGAAGAGAATGATTACTAATTGTTTGGTGTATTTTCTAGAGAAGAAAGGGTTTTTTGTCTATTACCAGAGTGGGTTTAGACTGGGGTGATCAGCTATGGACTCTATATTAATGCTGGATTTGAAGAAGGCTTTAGTGTATAAAGAAGCTGTAGTTGCAGTCTTTCTAGATATTGAAAAAGCCTATGATACATTGTGGAGGGAAGGATTGGTGGGATACTTAAATGTTTAGCGGGATGCTAGGACCTCTCAGCTAAGGGTTGGTCAGGCTCTGTCTGAGGTGAAGTGTATTGAGAATGGGACCTCGCAGGGGAGTGTTTTTAGCCCTGTCTTGTTTAAAATTATGTTAAATTATATATTTGAATGGGCCCTGTGGTGGACTGGCCTCTTGCCCGAAGATGCTGGGATTGGCTCCAGCTTCCCCGTGACCCAGACGGATAAAGCGGTATAGATAATGGATGTATGGATATAAATGTGAATGTATAGGGCAGAGGAATGGCTTGTCTTTATTTGGAGACAATGGAGCAATATGATGCAATATAGCTTATTGTAATGTGTGGACGAGTTGAAGTTGTCAAAACCACAAGTGCAGCAGTGTACACTGATGAAAGGAGTCAATAGCCTTACCCCCTGGTATGTGTTGGAGGTGGAAGAGAAGCTATGCGTTGAGTGGGAGCAGTCCATCACATGCTGGAACAGAGTCGCAGACGCATGCCGCAGAACACGCAGAGAGGGCACGAGGGGTGTAGCGTGATACTAAAGACCCAGCCAGAGTTCAAACATGGAAAATAAATGCATACACAAAAGATGGAAATAAAACCGAGTGTTGGAGTGAACGCTTAAACAAACCTTAGCCCGGAATGACTGATAACAATAATCCAGGAAGGAAATGCTTATGGAAAAGCGGGAGGCTCGTAGCATAAACCATAACCAAGTTCATGAACAGGCAACGAGCAGTCTGGGACTTCCATGTTTATAACCTGTGACCAGGAAGCGGGGCTTTGACCCCGAATGTTGTTGTAGGTGCACCTTCATGTGGAAGGATGAGAGGAGCACTAACATCTGAGATGTTAGTTAACAAGATTGATCCGTTCTGTTTGTCTATTGGATTGAGGGTGGTAAACGGACATGAGACTAACGTCCAGCCCTAACAGTCTCCAGAATTGCCGCCAAAACCAGGCGATGAACTGGGGCCCTCGGTCGATTAATAGATCAATAGGAGGGCCATAGTATCTTACCACCTCTCTGATGATCAAGTCAGCTGTCTGCTGAGCTGTGGGATACGTTGAGAGGGTGATGAAACGAGCAGTCTTGGTAAATCGATCCACTACCACCAAGATGATGGTGTGTCCCTGGGAGCGGGGGACTCCTGATATAAAATTGAGGGAGATGTGAGACCAAGGGCGTCCAGGGATAGGGAGAGGGTGGAGGAGACCCTGAGGGCGTCGGTTCTCAGGTTTGTTAAGGGCGCAGACAGGGCAGGATTAGACATTGTCTTGCACGTCCTCCTTGATGGAGGGCCACCAGAAGTGACATTGAACCAGTTCTAGGGTGCGTAGGTGCACCGGGTGGTCAGCCAGCCTCTCATCGTGACCCCATCGAAGGGCACAAGGGCGGAGAGAGGTAGACACAAATGTAGTGTTAGGTGGTGCATCACCTGGAGGTGGTTCGGAGTCATGGACTCGACGTATATCCTCCAATAGGGACCATCGCACCTAACCAACTACACACTGCTTATCTAAGATGGGGAAGTAGGATTGTCGTCAGGTGAGTGAAGGCGGGAGAGAGCATCAAGGTTTTCCATTCTTGGATCCCGGCCGATAAGAAATGGTGAACCTAAACCTAATGAAATATAAAAACCATCTGGCTTGATGAGGGATGAGACGTCGGGCTTCACTGAGATACTTGAGGTTCTTATGGTCCGTCCAAATGAGAAATGGGTGGTCGGCCCCTTCCAACCAGTGGCACCATTCTTCCAAGGCCAATTTGACGGCTAGTAGTTCCCAATCCCCTACATCATATCTCTGTTCCGTGGGGCTGAGTTTCTGGGGGAAATATGCGCAGGGATGGAGTTTGTTATCCACGGCAGATGTTTGAGACAGAATGGCTCCAACTCCACTGCATGAGGCGTCCACCTCCACGACGAAAGGTCTCGTGGGATCCGGATGAGTAAGGATGGGAGCAGTGATAAATCGAGCCTTGAGGGTGTCAAACGCTTCCTGGGCTTCCTTAAACCAACGCAGCTTTCCAGGTTTACCACAGACCAGGGACGTAAGGGCCTGGACTGTCGAGCTGTAGTTCCTAATGAAGCGTCGATAGAAGTTGGTGAAGCCCAGGAAGCGTTTGAGTTGTTTAATGGTCCTATGAACAGGCCATTGGATGATGGTGGTAGTTTTAACTGGATCCATGGACATCCCTTGGGGAGTGACAATGAATCCGAGGAAGGATGTAGTAGTGGTGTGAAATTCGCTCTTCTCCAATTTAACCAAATCAGAATCAAAGAAATGAGGAATAGATGCAAACTGACAGGGCATGACCCAGTTTTTCCTAATAAGGTTATCATAGAGGAACACTGGGAGATTAGTGGGGTTAATAGAGTTAAAAGAGAAATTAGATTTATTAACACAATTGAAAAATATGAAGGGTAAATGGGAATCAATAGGGTGTTGGTGGGAGCCCCCATTTACTGGACAGTGTAGCCTCCCTGGCTTTTTCCAGGGGTCGAGGTAGACTTAAGTATCATGGAAAGGATAACTGATATATAAACTCTAAAGGACTGGTGGAAAGACACTTACAGCAATATTGGGGCTCTCACTTACAGATTTATACAGATGGTTCCAGAAACCCTATACGAGTCAGAATTGGATTTGGCATGTGTATGCCAGAGAAAGTGGTTGAATAATTCTATTTCGGTGTTTACAGCAGAAGTGGTGGCATTATTATGGGCATTGGAATGGGTTGAGGAGACTGGAATAAATATGGTAGTATTGTGTTCGGATTCAGCTGCTGTTCTTCAGGCTGTCGTGGAGGAATGCACGAGGGCCAAATCCAATGTAACAGGAAAATTTTTTATGGTTCTATATAGGTTAAGTAAACGCGGATGTAAAGTGGGTTTTGTATGTGTTCCTGCCCACGTAGGAATAATAGGAAATGAGTGGGCTTATAAGGCAGCAAAATTTGTTGTGTGGCAGAATGGATGGGTAAAATGTGGCAAAAGATGTGGGAGGAAAGGAGTAAAGTAAGGCATCTTAAGGTCAAAAAAACCTTTGGGGAGGTGGGGGTTAAATAAACTACACTGAGGTTTGGAGCAGTTTAATGCTATTAGGAAAACATGACGGGAAGTACATAGGATGGCAGGGTTGTTGAATCAGTCAGACATGTCCTCTTACACTGCAGGCAATAAATCCGTGAGAGGAAACAATTATATATTAATTTAGATGAGACTGGCAAGACCACATTTATAATATGCGGACATATATGATTAAGCCTGAGCTGTAATTCCATAAACTGACGGTGAATGGCAGCAATGCGCTGTTAAAGCGTCTAGTCTGCCGTGCAACAACAGAAGAAGAAGCAGAAGCAGAAGAAGAAGAAGAAGAAGAAGAAGAAGAAGAACTACTCTCGTTTTACCAGAGACTTTCTAAAGAGGGCTCTGTTCTTGACTGACTTTATCTGTTTCTGAGATTAGCGATGTCAAAGATTGTTTGTCAAATGGTTATGCAGATGCTTACAAGACCGGTTTTATTAATGGGGTATGTATTTCACAATTTATTAAGTGTCAGTCTTAAGTGTCTAAGTGCTATCAAGTAGGCTGACCGCAGAACAGTGTTTCGTACATTAGTTCAGTAGCATAAGGTTACATAAAGGTATTGAAGAGACTAAACATGGAGACTGCGGTAAAGTTGGTTTCATATTCGCATATTTGGATTTCTGATTTCAATATCTTGCTATTTGTGAGTGTAAAAACAGAAATACTTGTAAATTATCGTTGTTGTCATTTAATACAATGAGCTACAGCGTAGTTGTAGTCAGAAATTAATGTATTTTAATATTTGGAAGATACAGTGATATCTATGGACAGTCGTTTCTCAAACGCGAGCTAAGGGACCGTCAACAAATGACTTTACATTCAATAGCGGTTACTAAATACATCAAAAGACTTTGAACTGTTCATTGCAATGGAATATACCAAGCTGGATTAAGTCACCTAGCATCTGGAGGACATACTACACCCCTGATTTGGTCAACTTTGAATACCTCTGAATTTTCAGAAATTTTTTTAATGAAATAAATTCAGTAGCTTCTCCCTGGTTTACTCTGGTGCTCTAAATCAAGTAGTCCTACATCAAGCATCCTCTAGAGAACATACTACACTTCTCATTTGGCCAACTTTGACAACTTCTGAATGTTCATGATCTTTTTTCTGGAAAAAATTCAATAGCTTCTGAACGGTTTATTCTGGTGCTTTAAAAATAAGTTTCCTACATGCAGGCCCATTAACATCCACAGCACAGATGAGCACAGATGATGTTCAATATATTTCAGGTTAATTCTGCATGTGGAATTTACAGTCACCCCTATTTCCTAGAGATCAGTGAATGACTTGTACAAAAAGCATCTCTTAACAAAATGGCCAAAAAAAAAACATAGAAATGATGCATTTGTAGTGGCAAATTAGAAAGGCATATCTTGAAATTTAATTACTGGGATGCTGGTTAGAGGTGGGTGCATAGTTGCATGTGAATTATCTTTGTTGGAACAATATAAAAGTACTAATTGCCTGCAATTTTAAAGAAATTAAGAAGACCAAATGAAATGTGCATGATTTATATTTATTTGACTTCTTGGGTGGTGGCAGCTTAATTTGCCAATGTTATTAAGGGAACTCCTATTGAAAAAAATAAAAAAGAGCAATGCAAAACATTTTCTCTGATCTTGTAGAACATGCCCACAGTGTGCATATAAGGTGAGTTGTAAGGCTGGATGATGATGTTCAGACAAATGGGGTTGTGTGATTAAGAAATGGTAACATTCGAGAGGTAGTCATAAGGGAATGAAAGCACAATTAATCGTGGTCTCAAAATTTCTCTCCAGATGTGAGGCTACGTGAATTAATTAGGCATCAACTAAGGAATAAAGGGCACCCTGTGTCCAGCTGCCGCTTCAGGCTTAGCAGGACGGAAGAGATAGTAAGAAACTCAGGGTTTGTTAAAGAAAACCTGCCAGTGAGCAGTTTAAGTTTCGAGTACCAGTTACCATGGTAACTGACCCACAGTTTGAGTTACCTCTCTTTCTGGCACAGAAAACTCAGTTTTCCTCATCCCAGGGTTAACACACTGAGTGTTTTCACTAAACCTGCTTTCTAGAATACCAGCGGTCCTAGGGTTAGGGTCTGTGTTGTATTGCATTTGTTATTTGGTATTATTAACCTCAGATTAAACTTTTGTGATTTCTTTTTGTTCATTTTTAGATAATAATACCAGTGTTTATTATGCTGTGGATCATATTGCTACAAATGATGTTCTGGCATCTACAGAATATACTACACTGCTTATATATAAGATTTCTTATTTTGTAGGTTGTGTTCTTCTAGGCTGAACTCTGTTGATTTTTATTATGGCAAAACTTCGAATAGGATAGCACTATGTTTATTTGAGAAATTTTTCTCTGACTAGAGAGAAGAAGGGCAAATTACACAAGGATGCTGTTTAAAAACTACAGTTCAGCATTCAGCGTAATAACACTATAATTGAATACTTACTCATATATGTCCATTATTATGTGTATCTGCTGTATGACATCTTTCCCGTTGAATATGCTTTTTTGTATAATTCTATAATGTACAATGTTTAATTACCTAATTGTTTAGTCAACAAATTATACTGCACAACAATTTTTTTGAAAAGTCTTGCTTCCTGAAAAGTCTTTGCTGATTGTGACCGGTACCTACTGGGTATGCACAAATATAGTTTTAGTTTTACTGCATCACATAGGAACTCTGAGAAATAGACATTTATATGTTTACTGACAA
>JAQQZR010001942.1:0-10169 GCA_030068235.1 Notoglanidium macrostoma
AAAGTTTGTGTACCCTTTAGAATTTTCTATATTTCTGCATAAATATGACCTAAAACATCATCAGATTTTCACACAAGCCAGAAAAAGAGTAAATAAACAGAACACAATTAAACAAATGAGACAAACATATTATTCTTAATCATTTATTTGTTGAGGAAAATGTTCCAATATTGCATATCTGTGAGTGGAAAAAGTATGTGCACCTTTGCTTTCAGAGCCTCTTGTGCAGTAATAAGTGCAGCTGAATGTTTGTGGTTACTGTTGATCAGTCCAGCACATGAGCTTGGAGGAGTGTTATCTCGTTCCTCCGTACAGAACAGCTTCAGCTCCGGAATGTTGTTGGGTTTCCTTACATGAACGGATCAAATAACATTTCCTTTGGTTTAAGGTCAGGACTTTGACTTGGCCTTTCCAAAACTTTAAATTTATTCTTCTTTAGCCATTCTTTGGTAGAGTGACTTGTGTGTTTAGGGTCGTTGTCTTGCGGCATGACCCACTTTCTCTTTAGATTCAGTTAACAGACAGATGTCCTGATATTTTCCTTTAGAATTCTCTGGTATAATTCAGAATTCAGTGTTCTATCAGTGATGGTAAGCCGTCCTGGCTCAGATGCAGTAAAACAGAACAAACCATGATTCTACCACCTCTGTGTTTCACAGATGGGAGAAGGTTCTTGTGCTGGAATGCAGTGTTTTCCTTTCTCCAAACATTATGCTTCCATCCACAAAACATTTCCAACAGCCTTCTTCTCCATGTGATCTTTAGCTGCTCAGAAGTTACCCTGGGTTCCTCTGAGACCTCGTGGACTATCACACGCCTTGCTCTTGGAGTGATGTTTGGTGGTCTCCACTGGAGAGGGTAACAATGATGTTGAATTTCCTCCATCTGTCTGACTGTGGATTGGTGGAGTCAACTCTTTCTGTGTGGTCCTCAGAAATCTCCTTTGTTCATGCCACTTCCACAAACGTGCTGTTTGTGACTTTGATAGATCTCTGTTCCTTAAATAAAACAGGACGCTCACTCAACACCTCATTGTCATCCGATTGATTGAAAACCCCTGACTCTAATTTCACCTTCAAATTAACTGCTGATCTTTTACTCACATAGTTTATAAATCACAGATGTAATATTGGATGATTTTCCTCAATAAATAAAAGACCAAGTACAACATATTTGTCTCATTTGTGTAATTGGGTTCTCTTTATCTACTTTTAGGACTGATTATGTCATATTAGGTCATATTTACGCAGAAATCAAAAAAATTCTAAAGGGTCCACAAACTTGTCAAGCACCTCTGTAGTTAGAGACGGAAAGAACATTAGATAGACAGACAGACAGACAGACAGAAAGATAGATAGATAGATAATTTTACAGATATGTGCTAATGGAGTAATTTACCGTTAGGAGTCTGCAGTCAGTTTTGCTGTTCGCAGAAGTCATTAACCCTCTTCATGACCTCACACTGATTTACTCCTTTACTCATCACCAGCTTCCGTCTTTTATTACATGGTCCAGAAATGTATAATTAGAATGTTTCAGACATTAAGCTGTATTCATCACAGAGTCAGAGCGGCGTGTCAAACTGCACCGTGAAAAAACAGAGAAATAAAAACATAAAGAAATAAAGAAAAGAGAAAAAAAAAGACCCGAGGTCTCACAAATTAAATGAATAATTTCCTACGCGCGCGTGTGCCAGATATTCATTTGCACTGCGAAGTAAACGGAGAGGCTCGCGCGCGGTGAGGAGACGGCACAGGGGCGCGCGTGCGTTCGGTCTGACGCGTGATCCTCGTGCGCACCGGCTCCGAGTGAGAGGCGTCAGGAGACGTGCAGCTGTTTTACACCCAGCTAAAAAACAGTAAAGGAAAAAAAAGGAAGAGTTAAAAGAGGAGGAGCGATGAGGGAGGTGTCCTGCTGCTGCCTCTCAAACTCTCTCACATTTATATAACATTTATAACACAGACCTGAAACCTCTACAATAACATACAAGATAAGATACAAAGATACCTCAAAATTCCACAATTATTATACAGTCTTCTTGATTTTTATTGCAAAATGACTGATTAATTTAGATACTTTTATGTTTACATTGCCATAGTCACTGGATATAATAATAATAATAATAATAATAATAATAATAATAATAATAATAATAATAATAATAATAAATTTTATAATGTATATTATATAACATATATATAATTTTGGCAGAAATGATTGTTAATAATAATAAAAGGTGTTGCTGAGTTCTGCATTTTGATTGGTCATCAGGTGTTGATTAATTCTCTATAACAGCAGCTCTGACAATAGTTCATTGTAGGAGTCACACACTGCTGAACTGCTGAAAGATGATACACTCACACACTCTGCTGCTGCTCTGTTATAGACAATATAATGCCATCTTCACCGAGAGCAGGGAGTGAAGAGGAAAACTGTACTAATGAGTTTTTTCTGCTCCTCAGGAACTTTTAACCGTAACTAAGTTTTTGTGTCTTTCAGTGTTAATGCAGAGTGTGTGACTGAGCGAGGGAGGCGTGGCTGCTGTGGGGACTTTAATTAAAAGGAGCTTGTGGATTTATCAGGTCAGTTTGGGGGAACTAGCGTTGTTTGTTTCAGCTGTGCAGCTCAGAGTTCAGGCTGAACAACTGTTCACATGGCTAAAAATAAAAAGATGTAATTAGTTGTGACTGTGGCTGACAGGACGTGCAAAACAACAAACAACAAATGCTGCTTTTTCACCTTTCACAAGAAGCAGGTCGAACAATATGCATTCCTGATCTCAACCCACCACCAAAGAATTCTTTTATGATGTGCAATAGCAAAATTTGCCCAAAAGTAAATCACCTCACTATGTTTTTAACAAATCTCACTGTAGATTCATCTTAAGATAATCAAGATATGATTAACTGCCTAATTGTATGAAAATAAAATGTGCAATTAAAGGTGCATTAGGCATACACTTTTGGTAAGGCCACAGCTTAATGCATCGTTTTTAATAATTTTCCACACATCTCGCATGTTTTACATGTAAGGAAGTAAAAAATGGCTATTGCACCTTTAATGTTGTGTGTTATTTTGGTCAGGAAAGATTAGTGAACTGCCTCAAGACTGGTTTATGGAGTGCAATCTACAGCATAATCACTGCTATTGAAGAACACAAGACCCTCTGATAAGCAACTGTGGTTCTGTTGATTATAATAATAATTACACTATAAACATAGCTTAGGCAACCTGCTCTTCTCTAAAAGTCCAGTTTTATGTCCAGAGCTGGTAACTGTGGAATGGGGATTTCCTGAGAGTAATAAGACTGTGGAGCAGAAAGAATTTGCAGAATTTGCAATGTAACAATGTTCCACTTTCGGGGAAATTCCATAATGCTGACATAAAAAATAATTGTGGATATCTTTAAGTTCATTTGAAGTGAACATGGTTTCACGATTGGTAAAACGATTTCCACAGTGGATGCTAATAAGTAAATTTCATAACCCTGAATGTTTTTAACTAGAAAAAAAATAAAAATAAAAATAAAAATGACCCCTTAAACTTCCAGGAAGCCAGGAAAGTTTCCTAAATTCAGCATGACACCATCTCAAAATGGCTTCCACTTCTCTGCTGTAAAATGAGATTACGTACACCAGTATTAGATATATAATAAATCTATAAAATTGACCATAAAGTTCACTGTTCTGAGAAGGTAAACAGCACTCATATCACTAACATTAGCCAACATGTTCTGAAGTCCAACAAATGCAGCATTAGTAGCTCACATCAGGAGGAAACAGTCTGTTTGACCCAAAGAACAGGTCAGGTTAGATGTTTAGTATAGTAGTGTAATACCAGTGCAATCTGGTAATAAATAAATAGATAAATTGAGACAAAAAATCCAGGGCAAAATCAATCTCTGCTCATCTCCCTAAGAACCCCATCCCCACTGTGAAGCATGGTGGTGGTAGCATGCTGTTGTGGGGCTTATCCTTGTTAATCAACAGGGAACTGGAAAGTGTTTGAGATGGGGCCGAGCTTCACCTTCCAAAAGGACAACGACCCTAAGCATTGTGGAAAAGCTACACTGGAGCGGGTCAACACCAAGGACCTGACTGTGTTAGAACATCAAACCCCAGATTTCAATCCTTTTTTCGAATCTGTGGCAAGAATTCCTCCAAAACATCTCCATCCTATTCTATTTCACAGAGCTTGAGCTAGAAGAATGGGAGCGTCATAACAAAATAAACATTTTGCACCTTCATATGTTATTATTATTATTATTATTATTATATCTTATTTATATTAATTTTAGTTGTAGTGTCGACGCTAGAAAACGTGGAAATGTTCAAAGGGGTGAAAAGTGAAAGCAAGTACAGTCGTATCTGTAGGACAAAATGAACAAGACCAAGTTAATTTACACCAATAAGGCACTTAATGCATTCAGATCCGAGGTTTTCTGTGTTTTTTTCCCCCCAAGACATTCACTGTTGGTTGTTGGCAAATTGGGGTTTGTTTTGCTTCACTACATTTACTTTTATGGTAAGTCACAGATAAATGAGTAAACAGTCACTGAAATGTGTGTACATGAGTGTTTTTAACCATTAAACCATTCACTGCTGGAGCACAGACAGGTGACACAGGTCATGTTCCCTTTGGCCATGCTTCAGTGTTTTTTAAAAAGGTCAAATGGAAAAAGGCCCCTGAGAGAAACAACAGGAGTCATAAATAAATAATAAATGAGTTGGGTTCTAGTTACCTTTAGGCCACAGGTGATGAGTCTGAGAGAGCTTTTTAGTTCAATGATATTCATCCCTTATTCTTCATATCTTTTTCTCTGATTTCACAGACTGTTCAGGTTTCCTAAAGCCGATTTCAGCAGATTCATGCAATTTTTTAAAAACAATCCAAACACTATTCCTTGTCACACTGTGTGAGATGATCTCAATAAAACCTTGACTGAATTCTGTGCAATAAAAGGTTCTCTGTGTGATACAATGAAGATACATTAACAACAGACCTGCGATTAGAGAAAATTTGTTCCTTCTGCGCGCGTCATCAGTCAGTGTGATCCTGGCTTGTGCACATCGATGCAGCACGGGACTGGAGCTCTTCAACTGGGAAACATGAAATAGTTTCACCCGCTTATGATGAGTCGTTACAGAGGCGTTCTGTTGTACTGGATTTTAGACCAGTGTCTTAGCAGCACTGAAATAACTTCACAAAAATTTCAATCCCAGCACTAGTTAACTCCATGGCTGATCCCTGCATGAGCGAACCCAAAGCCCAGGAACGTACCGACGTGCTCCAACATCAACAGGATTGGTGTTCAACCAATCATCCACTTCTTAACAGTGTAGTCTGTTAGAAATAATTCACACTAACTTATCCCCACAACCGGACGCTACAGCCATCATGCTTCAGCAACTTTAACAGTACAGGACAAAAACAGATCCAAACCCTTTCTAAAAAATATCAGATTATCCCTGTTTATGTCGTTCAGGGTCTCAGGGAGGTGTATGTAATAAAATGTTTCCTCTATAATAAAACTCCCACATCTGGACATCTATAAATTCACGTCACAATCATGTTTCTCTCAGATTCCTTTTCCTGCTTCATGTTTGCATGACATTGTGTCGTGCATTTGTTTTACAGAAAACTGCAATCTGGAAATTTTGGTATGTGTGTGTGTGTGTGTGTGTAAGAGAGAATATAAAGTCACCATAGGTTGTCATTATAATGGCATCTAATTTGATCCTGCAGAATATTTATTCCAAGTAAAGACTGGACGTTAGTGATGTAAATCATGACAACTGAGGAATCAGGAGCATGCTGTTATTACTGGAAGTGGTTTAAAAGCTGGTGTGAGTTTAAAGTGAGTGTAAAAAAAAGATTCAGATACACTTAGTGCAAATTCTCTTTTAATTCTCTTTTAACACTTATAGCCAAGAAGTGATTTTAAAACAAAGAACAAAGAAGTGAGAGGGTGGGACAAACAATACCGCTCAGGGATTGGTCATGAGGAAACACTGTGATTACTGAGTGATCATTGGGAAACATGGGCTGCGCCCCATTTCCCTTATTGCTGCACACTCCCTCCTTCGCTCCCTTACTCCATGGAAGTTTTCCAAAATCCAGATGTTGATGTGCTGTCTCAATACCTTAAGGGATGAGGCACCGAGGGCTGATTTTCAGTGAAGTCACCGCTTGGCTGGAGGCGTACTGAAGGCTACTCGGGAGCAGATTTTGCGGAAGAGGAATTCCGGCTTGGTGACACCCACTCATAATAAAAACGCTAGGTGGAAGGAGAATCAGTATAAACACAGGCATCATTTGGTGTGACGTTTTGAGAGCAGCTGCATGTTTCCAAGATGTTTAACTGTTACGTAATTTCATGATATTTGCTTTTTCATAATTGTGCTGGAGTCGTCAGTCTGCCACACTTTTGCTGAAATGTTTGTCAACTGTCAGTCTAAATAATCGGTAGTTAGGACTTTTTTATTACTATGAAGAAGTTTAGGCTGATTTGGTTAAATCAACGAGAGACATTTAACAGTGGACGTAAAAGGTTTTTACGATCGCTGCCCTTTCAAAACTTTGTGCTCCGTCAGTAACGACGCTGTACATAACAGGCGGCCATTGAGGCTACAAGGGGGTCCTGATACCACTTTTATAACCACTACCTCCCTCCCTCACTCCCTTACTCCCTTGATGGCTTCATGAACTTTCAACCTTAGGAAGTGAGGGAGCGTGCAAAATAAGGAAATGGTGATCATTGATTGGTCATGATCAGCTTGTGCAATCACAACTCATTCACTGATGGTGAGTTGAGTGAACCTGCTCTCTCAGCAGTCTCTGGCTATTATACCTTCCCAAATATGAAGCTCATGCATTCATATTGTAATAAACTCCAAGGGATGCTTCTTCTTCTTCTTCTTCTTCTTCTCAGCATATAAGATAACTGTAATGACCAGGTGCTAAAAGTGATGAGGCACAGTCATAGTAAGCAGGTTTTATTAAGGGTTAGGGTTAGTAAGGGTTAGGGTTAGGGTTAGTATAGTAACCCTTGTAAGCAGTTTTAGCTCATGTGATAAGTACACTGCACTAAGAAGGAAGACTTTCTCAACATAAGTAAGGGAATGTGTGATTTATTTCCCTCTAAGAACATCATAGATCACGCCACGTATGAGCACTTCTGAGAGTAATGGCGTCCTGACCTGCACTAAATCCACCGCTAGGCCACAGTGAACTCCTTCAGTGCTCACTTATCATCCTGCTAATTAAACAGTCAGTGAAGTCTGGAGCCACGTGGACTTGGAATGAACATCATGTTAACCGCTATTACATCACTACCATTCTGTCCTCAGAAGCACTTTTTAAAAGCGCACAGGTAATGAAGAATTTGTGAGGAGTGTTTAACTGGAAACATTTTGCATGATGTTGACAAGAAAGAAGTTTGACCAGGAAGGAAGAGCATGTAAAGGAACATGTTCTAATTTATATTTTGTCATGTATACCTTCAGACATACAAATGAAGGTTTATTACGTCTTACTGTACGCCTGAACCTGCTTATCACTTCAGTTCATTAACAACACACTGTTTTTCTTTTCTCCTCAATATAATACAGCACTGTTTAAGACTGAAACCAGATGGAAAATACCCAAAGTACCACAGATGTTATTTATATACAGCTGGATTCGAAGGTCTAAGGCAAACAACCAATAAAAAAATACAACCAAATAATAGATTTGATATTTCTCCACTGCTATAAGAGAGACTGACGATTCTGCAGGTTTTAATGCCAATTCTCGTACCATGTGATCAGGTGTTATATTATTCACATCTTATCATGATATATTTATACACAGTTGTCGGTGGTGTTGATTCATTTTTGTAATTGCATGTGTATAATTTCTTTAGCAAGGAACTTTATATTACTGCGCTACAGCAGATCATTGACATGTTGATTACGGGGACGTTTTCTGTAAGGAGACGTTTATCGAAGGAGTCTCCAGGGTCAAATCCAGAGATGAAACACATAGAGTTCTGCCTGGATTACAATCCTCTCCTTTCTCTTTCTCTCACGCATGATGCAGCTAATTTCCAGTATTCGTTGAAAACAAAGGCTCTTATTGAAGAGCCGACACAAGCGATCGGTGGCTGCTACAGGAGCAGAGATGTTCTTGACGACACTGAGCCGATGAGGAAAGCAGGCGCAGATGGCTGAGGCGAGTCTCACTACATTCCACACATCTGTCATGACGTCACGGCTGGAAAAGAGACCTGTTATACAGAAAGGATCAGATGTGATGGGTTAGCTCATCTGGAAGCTGGAACAGGGCTGGAAAAGGATCGCTTAGGTTGTAAGTTTGGAGAGTCGTATGTCACATGCCGGAGGATTTTAATAACATTTCCCTATTCAGAGACTTACAGAATAAATATGTTTAAAATATTTACAACTTTTACTCAAACCCCTTTCATTTCCTAAATGCATCGAGCCTGGAATTATTACACATCAAAAAATAATTACACCAAAACTTACAAGTTTAATTATTAACTCAAATGATTTCGTATACATGTATTAACGTTTTCTGCTTTATTGAGTTGATAAAGAAATACATTGCAAAGCTATGTTATAAACATGAGTACACAAGCTTCTACACAAAGTCTCATTTATAAAAACTCGAGATAACTCAGTCGTGGTTATAAATCATCCAGTAATTGTATATTCACACATATACCTAATGATTTGTTCATAAGAATGTTTCTTAAATAATAGTATTGTGAACGAAATCAGCCACTCCTTTTCCATTCACCCTGCTAAAGGACTCCACCACAGTGTGCAGATACTTAGCTGGCATGGTGAGCGCGAAAATACAGCAGACAAAAAAAAAGAAATGGAACTCAAGTCGTGTTTGCTCTTGAACCTTCATTACAGTTTTGACCATAAATCTGCAGTTTACCTAAAAACAGGCATGTGAGTGAATAGGAGGAGACTTGGAGAAGGAGCGGGTGTTAATACACTTTATTATTTTACACTTCATATCAATTATGTATTTATACACTGTGTCTTGCTGTGGGCTGCTACACGTCCAGACGAGAGAGCTGGTGTAAAGCGGAGCGTGATAATCACCCAGAGAGAGTCCTGCTGAGTGTGTGTGTGTGTGTGTGTGTGTGTGAAGTGGAAGGCTTTAGCTCACAAGCATTCTGCGGTGAAAAAGCACAGAGAGTAAAAACTACATAAACATACATAAACGCCCTCATTCTTCTCCAGGACACAGAGACATGTCCTATGTGTATTTGCGTTTATTTTGTTTCCCGTGTAGGTGCAAGGATGGACCTGGTCACTAAAGGTCACAAGGTCACAAAACAAAACAAAACTAATTTGAGATTAAAGAATAAAAAGACTTTTTGGTAAACTATCTGAGAGAGCACCTCCTCCATTATCAACAGCATGTAAAGAAAGCTAATGCTACATAACTAGCTAATGCTATTGGGGTTTCTTGCTAGATTTATGACTACCTTATGATCATTCATTCATGCTAGCTAAATAGTTGACTAGCTACGAAAGACACCGCTTACACTTTATCCTGAGTGTTACCTATACTCTGAAAATACTGTAGATTTAACACAAAAGACATTTCTAGTCACATCTTAACTTTAATATAGAGCTTTCATACTGTAAACATCAGAAAATCTGGCTAGCTAGCGTCTCATTCAGCAAGCTAAAGTATTAATTCCGCATGTTTCCACAGGTTGGATGTTGAGCTGTGAATATCGTTAAAGGTTTCTGATGCGCATCATTTACTTTGTAGTGTTTAAAACTAAAGATAACAAGAAAAGGATGCTGATCAGTCTCCATTGTCTCAGTCTCCACTGTCTCAGTCTCCACTGTCTCAGTCTCCACTGTCTCTGTCTCCACTGGCTCAGTCTCCACTGGCTCAGTCTCAGTTTCCACTGTCTCAGTCTCCACTGTCTCAGTCTCAGTCTCCACTGTCTCTGTCTCCACTGTCTCAGTCTCAGTCTCCACTGTCTCAGTCTCAGTCTCCACTGTCTCTGTCTCCACTGTCTCAGTCTCAGTCTCCACTGTCTCTGTCTCCACTGTCTCTGTCTCCACTGTCTCAGTCTCAGTCTCCACTGTCTCTGTCTCCACTGTCTCAGTCTCAGTCTCCACTGTCTCAGTCTC
>JAQQZR010001943.1:0-10168 GCA_030068235.1 Notoglanidium macrostoma
GTGAAGAACAGAACACTTCCTCTTTGCTGGCCTGGTCCAAACCACTTCATAAGGGCTGCAGATCCAGGTCTAGCTGAGCGAAATGCAACCAGAACTACAATGGTTTTGACCAGGATGCACGAGATGCAGAGAACAAAACTGATCCCAAATGCTGCTTGCTGTAGCCTGCATGACCATAATGAGGGCTGACCCACAAACACCAGTGAACACAGGAAGCAGAGTTTGAGTGACAGCAAAAGCAGGAAGCTCAGCTCTGAGTTGTTGGCCTTGACAATAGGAGTCTGTCTGTAGTACACAAACACCACACCCACAGCTGCTGTCATTACAGCCCCGCACACAGCAATAGCCATCAAGGTGATGCCCATGGTCTCAGTGACGGAGAGGTACTCAACCTCACGTGGTACACATGCAGTCCTGAGACTATTGGACCAGAATTCTGGGGGGCAGCGATAACATTCTAGTGAGCCTGTAAAAGGGATTAATTAAAAGAAAAAAAACTCTTCAGCACATCCCATTCTTTAGACATTTTCCATTGATGACAGTTTTTTATTTACATTTTTCTTGTGTTCTCTTTGTGTTTAATACTGCGTAATGTCTGCAAAAGTGGTTAGTTCCTATAAGGACATTTACTTTATAGCAACTAAAATCAGTCATTCCCTAACCAGCCTCTCTTTTTAATAAGAGTAAGAATAAGAATAAGCTGGAAAAATACAAAGTCTTCCTTCCTGAAGACTTTACAAAGAACTGATATTGAAGTCTCCTTCCATAAATGTTAAATGAACAGCTATTTATAGAAGTTTCCACTATATCACTACTTATAGAGTACCAGTCAACATGTTGGACACACTTTATATAAAAAAAAAATTAAATATATTTTTATATACAGAGTCTACCATACAAGTTCTTGTTACTATGTAAGATTGTTAATATAGTAACATATTAAAATGAGCACCTTAATATAAACCTATGATTTGTCATGCAGCCCAATCTACTGTCAAAGAAAATTATTAAACTAATTATTATAGAAGCACCTTCTGACAAATTAGAGTCAAGAATTTAGCAACACTGTGGATAATGATGAATGTTTTCATAAAATGTTTTGGGAGCATCTGTGTAATGACAGAAATAGTAATCACTTATTTCATAGATTTTAAGAATGACACAGTTGGCATTTGAAATTATGTGCCCTTTTATGCAAATGACATAAGCAGTATGTAAGTTTAGGGGCTGTCTATAGTGCTAAAGGGACTTTTGATTACCTGTGACATTGCTGAATTCACCTTCAGCACAGGGCAGGCAGTCAAAGCAGCAAACTGGCATGCCCTTCTTTATAGCTTTGCGTGTGCCTTGCGGACATTCAGCAGTGCACACAGACACAGGCACCTGAAATGATCAGAGAAAAAAGGTATTTAGGACAGTAATTATATGCACTTTAGATTTAATGAAGCAGTTTTACCTTCAGAGGTCCTTGAATATTTTCTGCCTACTAAAGAGTCAATAAAATGCCGCCATTTCAAATAGATTTTTTTTTTAATTTTATATGATTTTCCAACATAGATAGGTTGATGATACCAACACAGCCCTGCTCATAAATGACTAAATTTAGATTGTACAAAAGATTGTGTAAAGATTGTATATAAGATTGTATTTATTTTCATTTGAACGTTATAGGCCTTAAAAATTAACACATAAGTAAAAAATATTAAATCTTTGTTTATGAAATGCTAGTTTGTAATACAAACCTAAAAAAGAACTTAAAAAAGAAACAGGGAAGCTGCTGAAAACTGTGAAGCTACAAATTGATTTGAAATTGCAGTTCCATTCTTGTAAAGGCATGGATACTGTGTCTCTATCAGGTACAATTTAAAGGAAGCCTCTACACCAAATAATTCTTAAATTATTAAGCAATATATGACATAATATATGATGCTAACACCATCACTGACATTTATGGATTAATGTATGAATAGATTCATTCATATTCATATTCATTAGCCCTTTTAAATAGGAGCCTATCTAAGCAGAACACACCTTGGATGAGATGAAAGCCTATCACAGGGAATCACACTCACTCATACACACTCATACACACACGCATACACTCATTTTTATCTAACTATTGGGATGTTCTAAGAAGGTTTCTCAAAAAACCTGGAGAAAACCACTGCAAATTAGGAGATAGCATACGAAACACCACATAGACAGTAAGTCAGCATCAGGCACTGAAGAAGTGAAGCAACACTGTGGTAGCATCAAATAATTTACCTTGTTTGAGTTTCCTGGCCAGCTGATGGCAGATTCATTAATGATGAGGTTAGAACCCTCCAGTCGGCCAATGAAGACATACTGCAAGGTTCCTCTAGGACCTCTCTGCCAATTCACTATGTCATAGACAGCTGGAATCTCTCCATCTTGAAAATAAAACTTCTCTCCGAGCTGAGTTGTGAAACTGAGCAGCTTAAGGTGTTTTAATAGCTAGGAGGACAGGAGGAAGGTGAGCTAGCAGGACAGTTGCATTTTGGATAGAATAGATTTTTTTTCTAGAGCAACTATAAAAACATTACGCTTCCTTCATTAGTAGCTTAAAATGTTAATCTTTGGAAAATTGCAGTGGTATAAGTAACAGCATTTCAGGACAGAAAAATAATCAACTTTGGCATCATACAACTCAGTCATAGATGACAGGCCTATAGCAGCAGTTGTGCCTCATTACTTAAATACTCAATTCAATGTTTAAATCTAAATAGAAGTATCACTGCTAACTTACTCCAGTATAAATGAAGAACCATCATATATAATTTAAATTCAACTCAAAGTAATGGAGACGATATAAAATGTTGTTATAAATAACACTTCTTACTTGTTGTGTAGTGATCATGTCTGGAGATGAGCAGCCTGGGGTCACCATGGGGTCAGAGATGTTAGGTGTAGTGCAAGCCAGCCGAGAATGGAGTGCATATGCAGCTGCATACACAGCCAGATACACATTATAAGTGGCCCTTAAGTTGGAGACATCTGTAACGCTATTCTGAATGCCTTCTAGACTCTCCTTCCCACTGCATGCTGGTAAGCCACTCTGAGAGGCTACCATGTTGTTCTGCATTGGGCTGCAGCCAAAAGTTCTCTCCCATAGCACTCTCAGGATTGTGTCTTGAGGATATCTGGAGGGATGGAGCTCTTGCAGGTGTTTCTCAAATCCAGGAATGGGTGCACTCCTAATAGCCACTCCCAGTGTGCCTTGAGTAATAGCATACAGCGCAGGGTTACTTAAGAGATGACTACTGGTACTCCAAATCTCACTGGCCAGGAACTGGCGGTCTGTCACATTTCTGCGAACCAGCTCACTGAGGAAAAATTCTACATCCATATACCATGCAAATACCATGATCACACGAGCAGATGAACTCTGTACTATCTTCACGGCACGGTCAACATCTTTTGCCAGTTTCTCACGTAGAAGAGTGCTGATAAAAGCTAGGCAGATGCCAGTACCTTTTGTCTCTTCCTGAAATGCCTGCACTGCTTGGAGTCCATAGTCATTGTCTGCCACCACAGCACCAACCCAGGTCCAGCCAAAACGTTTGGCCATCTGTGCCATGGTACGAGCCTGATACATGTCACTGGGGATGGTGCGAAAGAAATTGGGGTACTCTCGTCTGTTACTGAGACACACACATGTAGCCAGGTAGCTGATCTGAGGGACAAACAGAATATATTCCCAACATATATGAACATGATCATAACTACTTGATAGACTACTTGATAACATACTTGATGATCAAACTATTAACAAAATCAGTATATTTTTGACAAAATGACAAAATAAAATTGTTCAAATACAACATATTCTTAGATATATAACATATTTTCTGATATGCTGCCAGCATTTCTAAAAACCATGATTGCTCTATTACTGCTGCCAACATTGTTGAGGGATGTAAGAATCATTGGTTGCTGACTTTTGCACAGTACTATACAGGAAGTCAATATTAAAAATGATCAATTTGATAGTGGTGCCTAATGATTTCTACCACTGTAACAACATTCTAAAATCATGGACCCCCTGGCTGTGTTTCATGAACCCATGTGGATCAGTGAAGCACAGCCAGCCTAGAGAGGTCAATGTTCTCTCTATACAGTGGCTTGTTGTCTATTTATTCACCTTTCATTCTTGTTTTGCTCAGCAGTGGCTCACTATCTAGTTTATCAGTCTGCTCAGCATGAGACTCACCATTGGTACATGCAGTGGGTTCAAAATTCTGGACAGAATAATGCACTGTGTGGAAGCAGAGTCTCCAATAATAAGTTTGGCAGGCCGGGTGGTCTTACAGGTACCATTCCCTCCACTGATCATGGACATGACTGCTCTCAGGCTATGAGGGTAGCGTGTGCAACTATCCATAATACGGTAGCCCAGTCGAACCCCCGGAAGCAAAGAAGGATTTTTGTTAATCTCCTCCACAGCAAAGACAATGGCCTGAGCCCACTGCACAGGACTCTCCTGAAATCTTAACAGATAAGCAATTATTAGTTGGATCAGATTTTAAAATTTAAAAAAAAAAATTTAAAAGTAAGTGACAGTGCAGAAGCATATCAATCAATACATTTTTTAAATGTGGCACAGCATTACCATTTTTTATTTAATATATTTAATATATTAAGCTATATTTTAAGTATTTGTTAAGGTTTTCAGTCATAAAGATTATCATTTATATTAATGTGAAGCTTCATGCATTTTACAACGCATTCCTCATGATTAAAAGCTTACATATAAAATGGACCAGGCTTTAGTCATGCAGATATAAAATACAGAAAGTTTTATAAGTATAAGAACAAAGACAGAAGTGATGCCAGGTAGCAAGAATACTATTATTTAGGTTGGTCCTTACTGAAACACATAAAAACAAGAAAATCTTATGAAAGTATGTGAATACATTAAAACAACAACAAACATTTTTTTAAATATAATTCATCACTTAAAATTCTTATAATGTTTATAATTTCAATGTGCTGGATTTTACTGTAATAATAGTGAACTTAAAAAAAGAAGCAGAATCACAAACCTACAGTTCCTGTACTGCACTTGTTGCATTTTAGAGAAAATAACCAGTTTGTCAGTATTACAGTGTTAATGAATTATGCACGTCTGCAGCTGTTGCTATCATCAGACTGCTTGAGCAAATTAAGCATGCAAAAGAGACACCAGGTTTCTTTTGGTACTCTAGGTTTACCTTTCTCTCGGTTTGGAAACCTCACTGTGTTAAAGTCTAAATCATTATTTAAAGCAGTGCACTAGGAATGATGTGCCCTTCAGTACAGAGATTTAAAACAGCACGTTTACCTAAATCCTGTGTGCTCTGTACATAATAGATAGTGTCCTGTAAACGCAACCGGATGCCAAATGCACACTTGAATTTAAGTCTTTACATAGATGATTGATATGTTGGTTAAGAAATAATAAAAAATAATAATAAAAAAGTTGTTATAGTGATTATGCATTGAAAGAAGCCTATCAGTGTTCTGGTCCACCTGTAAAGAGAAACCATGAACAGACAAAAATGCCAATGGCCTTTTTTTTTTTATTTGTGAAGACATTGGACAGAGAATTAGAGGCAGCAACTCACTCAGAGCAGGACTGCAGGTATGGTTCTTTGGTGAAGCTCAAGTCAAGGGTTGGTGGCAACACATAGAAATTGATGAGTGCACCGATGATCACATCTCCATCCTGAGAGAGACCCACAGTGTCTAGATGCTGGGCATGGTCCATATACACACACCTCTCATCCTGAGATGTCCCCATAAGAACCTCACACACAATCCATAGTAATAATGCAAGCAGGATCAGGCAGGAGGAAGGTACTACAGCAGTCATGGGATATGATGAAGCTTCACTGCTCTGCCTTCCTCTGGCTGCACACAGTTTCCGAAACTATTTCTAATACCCACAAAATCCTAAGAGGTAACAAGATAAAAACATGGACTAAGTATTCTGAGGTGCTCCAAATAACATCTTCTTCTCCTGGGTCCAAGAATTAGAGATAACTGAGTCAATAATTATCAATTAACTCACAGATGAGTGGTGATGCAGAGGGATTCACAGAGGGATTTGTGTTTTTAGGGTTGCCCTTATTCTTTGGCCTCTTAACCTCCTAGGGGATGTTGGGAGGACCAGATGTACATTTATTGCTGTTGTATCTATATAACTTCACATGTGATTATGTGAGTAATGTGTAATCACATGAAAATCACATGTCCAGTTTTGTTTTTTCTTTATGGTAGTAAATAAGTTGAACAGTATCTGAAGAGTAGATCAGCATTACTTTGTACAGTACCACTCTAGTGTTTCCCCTGTGCGGGTTCCAAGCCATTCTCATGATTGTTTCATGTTTACTGATTTACTGTCTAGTTTATGCTTATTGCCAGTGCCCTGAACTTTTGCTCGCTTCAGATTTCAGAATATTAAAACTTCATAAAAACAGCTTAACAATCTATTAACAATCTTTATTGCATTGGTAAGAAAATTCTCAGAAGCATTTTATGAGCAAAAAGAAAAAATAAATTTTATTACTCTTTAACTCTTACCTCAGGCTAGTTGTGCTAGTACTCTGAAATACTTCCTTTTTCAAAGAAAGAAAATACCAGACCATTGAGTGTCATTTTTTCTGTATCTGTATTAAAACAATTACAAAAATAAAAACTCTAACCTCACAGGTATTTTTCCTTGAAACCGAAGTAGTGTTATATTCATTGATTTCATGCTGAAAGGAAAGAGTAAGCAAAACCAGCTATGCAAGTATTTTTTCTTGTTCTGTTCTCTGATCATGGAAGTAAAGGTTTTAGATAAACAGGGCACAGACATGTCCACCTATTATCTGTGTTATTCTAAACACATCCACAGTTCACATGCTGAAACACCATATATCATTTTCATATTTAAAACTCATACGGCCTTAAATAGTGGCAAATTTGCCAAATGTCATTATATATACAAACACCACAGACAAATAATAAAAAGATATACAAGAAAAGGGAACAAATTATATGTTTCAAAATGGAAGACCCTCTAAACAATTAATAACCATTTAAAAAGGTATAAACAGTATACCCAAAAGACAAGAAGAGAAATTTAATCAAAAACAAATACCATTAAATTTGTTATTTCTACAAGACACATTGCAATTAACAACAATTTAAAGCTTGACTTGGACTAATTTGGTGTAGTGCATATAAGAAAGGAAGTTGCTTGCCCAGGATATTTGGCAATAGGTACACGACTCTGGAAGATTTGTTTTTAGATATTTTTCAATCTTTTTTAAGGACTTCAGTTCTCAGACTGATCTACGGGGGTCATGCAGGCAGCCTGAGCAGCTCGCAGTGACTCAAGTCACAGCTGATTGCAGCTCATTTACTGAACTATTTAAGGACAAGCTCGTGCATGATTCAGTTACACAGTGTTAAAAACAGTTATGTTGTTGTGATGACATGAGCTGAATGTACTAAATTGCATTTAAATATGGTTATCCATGGACGCCACAGATTTCCTTGTTTCATTTTATGTTCCATGTTGTTGTTACATTGCCAAGCCAGTTTACTTTTGGTTTTGTATTCTTGTGTTTTTGTGGAAGGTTTCAAGTTTTATTTAAGTGCCTGCTTTAGTTTTAGTTTTGCTCCATGCACTGTACATAAGACTCACCTACACTTGCATCCCGCCTCCTTGCCCTGTTGTCTGACAGAGGCCGGCTCATCCTTCCCAGAATCCAGTGCATTGGTTTTTATTCGAAAGCATATGACTGCTACTTGCTAGCTCTCTGAGCAACAAAACATCTGTCAGTCATTACCGATGATCCCTTTAAAAAACATTTCATCTACACTCTTTACTCTTTAATATGGAAAGAACCATGTAAGCTCCGAATGAATTGGTTGAAAGAATTTCAATTTCACATTAAACTTTAAGGTCAATGGCTAAGGATATCACCGGATTGGTGTCACCAGATTGTTTGGAATATCGATGGCATTGAAAAATGGTAACTTTCTACTTGGCAAAGAGGAATCTGAGAAGGCTGAACCCTTCAATGAGTTGGAAGTGTAATACACTATATGGCCTGATATATGTGGATGCCTAACAATCACCCCCATATGTGGGTCTTCCCAAAGCTGTTGCTGCAAAGTTAAAAGTACACAATGTCTTTGTATGCTATAGTATTAAGATTTCCCTTGGAAATCTGGTGCATAAGAACATGAGTTGTTGGTGAATAAGGACATGAGTGGCCTGTACAGAGCCATGACCTCAACCCAACTGAAAACCTGGGATGAATTGGCACCCCAACTGCACATTACACCTTCTTGCCTGATATAAGAGGCCTCCTTCAGTAAAACTCTTGTGATTGTATAAGCACGAATCCCCATAGCAACTTTACAATGGCTAGTGGAAAGCCTTCCCAAAAAAGTGGACATTGTTATAGTGGTAAAGTGGAGGACCAAGTCCATGTTAAAGCTCATGGTTATAGAATGGGATGTTAAAGGACAGATTGGGGTGTGATGGTCATGTGTCCACAAATGTATTGCTATGTAGTGCATGTCATCATTCAGTTAAGCATTTAATGTACACAGCTTTATACTAAGTCTTTTTGAATTGTGACATTACTATGTTAGACGCCTTTTATGTAGTCTATTTATTAAACAATTATTTTGTCAGTCCAGAGTTTTTGATGGATTTACAAGCATAGGCCTTTCTATTTACTTGTCAGAAGTTTCATTTCATATTGCAAGTATTGGCCTTTTATATTAGCTTGTTAGATGTCTGGTTCAAATATATCTAACATAAAATAACATCTGTCATTCAAATATCAGGCACAGCTGTTTATGCATGATACTCTCCTTGGAAAGAAACATTGAATATTTTAAAGATACACAATTACAGAGAGACAGTGCTGGGTAAAGTGGTAAATGACCTACCACTGGCCTCTGATCAGTCTCCTGTTTGTGTTGCTTGACCTTAGTGCAGCTTTTGATACCACTGTTCATATTATTCTTCTTGACAGACAATAAAATGTTGTTGGAGTTAAGCAAAAGGCCCTCTCCTGGATCAGGTCTTAGTTTTTTGTTTATCTGTATCAGTTGGTAGATATAAATGGTGCCATCTCTAAAGATACTAAGGTAAAGTCTGGTTCTGTTTGAGGCCCACTACTTTACTACCTCAGGGTAAAATAATTCTTAAACATGGTATTAGCCTCAACTGTTATGCTGATGATAAACAAGTTATATATTTAAACAAAACCAGATCGGAGATACCAGCTTAATAAAGTTGACAAATCTGTAAAGATTATTAGACACTGGATGTTCATTAACTTCCTCCTACTTAATTCTGACAAAGAGAAGTACTTGTACTAGGACAACAGGCAGCTAGAAGTAAGCTTTCTGATTATATCATAACTCTGGATGGCCTTTTGTTTCATCATGTGCATCAGTAAATGACTTTGCTGTAATTATTGAATCCATTCTCTCATGTGCATAATATTACTAGTGTTTTTTACATTAATTACTAGTCTGTTGCATTCTGGCACTCTATTTTTAATATGCTCACAAAGCTAGGCTATATATACAGTAAATATATCATTTGTCTACATAATAGTATTCAATGTAAAATTGGAATGACTTTATTAGATGAAGTGCAATTACATGAGCTTTATATGTAATCATACAATTTATTAAATATTAACTGGTAAAATTTTAACAATTCCACATAGATGTTCTTGGGGGATCTAAAAGTACCATTTATACTTTTTAGTGACTTAATATAGGGAAAGAAAGACTCATGAACAATATTTAATTATAAATGATAATGCAGTGAACATAGCACAGCAAATCCTGTTCTCTATTGTATTTTCCCCATAAGAAATTTCTTTGTGTTCTTTTCTGGTCTGAGTAAAATAATGTAACATTTTGGGGCAAATATACAGATCAGGACACCAAAACTGGAAGCCAGGATGGCAAATATCTCTACAGCTACACTGTACTTTCCTGGTGAGCTGATGTACGCTGGAACAAATGTGATCCACACAGCACAGAAAATCAACATGCTGAAAGTGATAAATTTGGCCTCATTAAAATTGTCTGGAAGCTTTCGGGCAAAGAAGGCCAGGAGAAAGCAAATGGCAGCTAAGAGTCC
>JAQQZR010001944.1:0-10166 GCA_030068235.1 Notoglanidium macrostoma
TACTTTTGTGAAGCTGCTTTGAGACAATGTCTGTTGTTAAAAGCGCTATACAAATAAAATTGAATTGAATTGAATCATCAGATTCAGGCAGTTATTCAGATGCTAATATACAGACTTAAGTGAACTGATACTACTCCATGGCATGTGTCATAACATGGTTATGCAGTGTGTACAATGCTTTACTGACAGCTATTCCTCTTGTTAGCAGCTTGAGCATCACAGCACCAGTGGGAAAAACTAAAGTTACAAACTGGCACTGAACATGCCTTAGGTGATGGATTAGATTCAAGATAAAGGAGAAGCCCCTATCTGAACTGTTCCTTTAAGAAGACAAGTAGATTTACATGACAGAACTACACACAGAGAGGACACAGCTAGATATGAGCTGACAGACAGACAGACAGACAGAGAAAGAGAGAGATGGATAGATAGATAAACGAGCAGACAGACAGATAATAGACTGACATCCAATCTGGTGATCTTGTTTCTCAAGACATTCAAACAGACAGACAGAGACAGAGAGAGAGAGAGATGAATAGGCAGACAGAATGATAGACTGACATCCAGTCAGGAGATCTTGTTTCTAAAGACAGACAGACAGACGATGCTGTTTCTCTAAACATTCATTTACATTCATGTCATTTGGCAGACGCCCTAATCCAGAGTGACTTACATACATCTTATTTTTTTTTATACAAGTGAGCAGTGAAGGTTAAGGGCCTTGCTCAAGGGCCCAGCCGTGGCAGCTCGGTGGTGCTGGGATTTGAACTCACAAACTTCCGATCACTATTCCAATGTTCTTAACCACTGAGCTACCACAGACCCCATTCAGCTACCACATTCAGAGAGACAGATTGAGACAGACAGACAGACGCATTAGATAGATAGATAGATAGATAGATAGATAGATAGATAGATAGATAGATAGGCATGCAGAGAGAGACAGACAGACATTCAGTTGGATCTGTTTCTCAGGATAATCAGATGGACAGATAGAGAGAGCCATAAACAGAGAGATATACAGTACTCTATATTTACTACAGATAAAGCATCTTGTTTGTCAATAAATCTGCTGAGGTACAGTGTAATACCCTCCTCAGTAGATAGAAAGAAAACCTGATCAACAGACAGGTCGATACATACTCACATACAGTACACACACTGCCCTTATCTCTGCTGCATACCATCAGGAGTTTATAAGTCTTTTCCTGATAACGGCCCCATCCTCCTCCTCTCACTGGCTTCCTTCAGTGTCGCAGCAGGAAGTCAATCACAAGACATAACAATAAAGTTCATTCAATCACAAACAGTCACTCTTAAGCCATAAACCACAGAGGAACAATCGCCATCACACTGCTGAGGGACAGCAATGCTGATGCCGAGCCAACTTCCACCTACTCTAACTGAACTGATAAGACAGCATGAACTTGATGTTAATGTTGCTGCAACAGGGCTACAAAAACAGAATTTACATATCCCTCCCTGTGTTTACAGTAAAAGAATGTGAATAGCCATGCTTCTGCACCAGTATCCTGCAGCGTTAAGGACTAATTCAGTGCTCAGCTAGTACTGCTGAACACTTTGCAAACGGCCCAGCATGCTTTGCATGACATATTTTGCATACTGGTTATTTTTTTGTTATCTGTAAAGCCTGGTTTGTACTTTCTATGGATTCCACTGTTCGTCCATGTACCATCTGATAACAAATCAGTTTTCAAGGTGTTCTGAGGCTTTCCATTATTCCTCATTTACCAGAGGCCACGATGAGAACGTTCCTGATTACAATACTAAAAGAGCCCTCAACGACAATGCAAATCTACCAATTAATCAGAAGCAAATGTAAGATAGATAGGAATTAAACACTAAACACAGCTTAGGCACGAGTGACAGAGAGGACGTAGAGTCTTTGACCCCGTTTACACTTGGTATTAAAATGCGTCTTGGGTGATCTGATCTCATCTGGACAGTGCTAAATACAAGTGTAAACGACCTCCAAAAACGACCAATCAAATCACAAGTGGACAGCAATAAACACAAGTCTAAATGACCACCAAGACGAATGCGTTTAAACCACTTCCCGATGTGGTCTGGGACGCATTTGACCACATACCTTCTGTAGTGTAAACGCTAATGTGTCCTGATGTGTCCCAGACACGGACGTAACAGGAAAATACGTCATTAATGCTGGATGAGGTGGCTGTTTTTGTTACAGCATGACACGCTAGAATAAATGGAGAGGAGCACCGATGTACGTGGTTTGAGTGCAAGAAAATAATGAAGATATGTTGCATGTTTTACGTTTTAATATAATTTTGCGCGGGGATCTTTGACCTTCTAGTGGAAGTGATGTAGGCAGTAATGAAATCTGAACAAAAGTGGTCAGCTGGTCACCTTGAAAACACATAATAGACACAGGCATAAACGGCAATGTGTCTCGGGTGTCCACTTGTGACCTGGTTGCCCAAGACACATTTAAAAGCGGGTCTAAGTGGAAACAGGGCCTTTATAAAGGCAAATATATTGCATTATTGGCTATAATGCCAAAAATCGAGCACCACAGGATGATCCAAGCCTGAGCTCAACACCAAGGCTGGTCTCCGTTCATGCTAACATCAGTGCTGAGCTAACTGCACTAAATTAACTGTTGGCTAAATTTCTTGTTATTAAAGCTCACCCTTCCCAGAATCCAGTGGGGTGTTTTTGTTTTGAAAACATATGTGTGCAGCAAAACCTCAATGTTAGTGAAACCCAGTTTGAACTTTTTCTTCATTCACCTGTCATACGTGAACATTTGAATAAAATATGCTTTATCTTGTTTTTCAGTCGTAGCCGTCCGCGAGACGCCAGATGGTCCATTACATACTGAATAACGATACAAAAACGGACTAGATCGGTTTAAAACATACTTTGACAAAATATCTTTCATTTTACGTTATAATTTAAGATGGCCTCCGATGCTGCTGGATTGGTTTTGGAATATCGCTGGCATCAATATGGCCACTCGCTACTTGACTCGGAGGATCCTGGCAACGGTCAGCTGACCCCTTGCATGTCTTTTTATTAGTCTATTTAGACATTTTAAAACTTTGTCCACTGTGCTCTGTACAGAGTGCGTACGCGCTCGTCTGTGTTTTGATACCAATTTGTCAGCACAGAAGCATCACAGGCGCTATCAAAATCAGAACCTGATCACAAACAAAACTGATTATGCATACGATCATTAAGTTACGACATGGTCACTATCCAAAAACTCGATCAAGTCATGAGAAAAGCACATCTTTAGGCAGGATGCCTGCGTTTCCTTATGTTTTTCGTAAACTCCTTACTCAGCAACGCAAGGTCAGAATTTAGCCTAAATAAAAACATTTCTATGTCAGTTTGGTCAAATGTACGTGTTAAGAGTCAAAATGTGTTATTAGCAGAAAACCTGAATCTTGTTCAAAACACAACAGTTCATCTTTTTCGCCGTTTTTTTCCAGAATTCTTGAAACCCGGCAGCATACGAGGGCCGCCACAGGTATGCATTTAGTAAATGTTTTTATCCAAGCTGCTTGTAAATGGTTTGTAAAGGTAGAAACTTTGCTCATTAGTTTTCTCTCAAGTGACTTTTAAACAAGTGATAGAAAAGAAAGCCGGCTCAAAATGAGGACTGGAGTATGTACTTGTACTATCAAGTGCTATACTCATCAGAAAGCAGTTGGTATAAATACAAATAAGACCCAGGCTGAATATAGCAGGCAGAATGGCACACCACAATGGCATGAAAACACAACAGTCATCCTGTCTGCGGTTGCTACATTTACTGTAGACATACAAGTAAGGTTTGACACAAGTAGAAGAAGTAATGTAAGACACAGCAAATGGAGAAGTACTGAAGTAACACCTACAGTCCAGAACATAATAAACGTAGATCTGAAGTGGTGAATAAACACAAGCAGTTAGTTTGGTAACTTTTATGACTTGTGCGTTGCCTTCAGGGAAAAGGAGACAGAGCTCTATGTTAATTTCAGGAAGGGAAAAACAAACAAAAGTCAATGAAATACTGTTTGTCAGAAGAAAACTAATCTGGAACAGTGTTTATAAAAACCGCCAGGATAAAAAAATAGTTGCTATATAATACAAATGAGAGGATGTAGTTACTTTGCGTGAATAGCCTGTTCATAACAGCCTACTAGCTACATGGGCGCATAAGATAAATAAACACACTCGGCTGAACTGAACACATGTTGCTGGTAATGTTGAAACTTTAACTTTTTCTTCATTTCACAATCATTTGAATGTTATTTCTGTAAACCGTCATTGCACAGGCATTTATCCATGTTAAAGCAGTGGACTATGGGTAATAAACAAAGTCTCTCCTTCCTTAACACTAAACAGTATAGGCACTCAATAATAAGGACTATCAAAAGAATTTCTAAGGAACTGATAATTGATGTTTTCATAGATATAAGTGGACATAAGCCTTCAGAAGCCTTATCGGTCCCATGGGTCTCGGTTCTTTTCGAAGATATTTTCAGCAATTTTGTTTGACAAACTTAAACACTGTTACCCAAATTAAAGGCTTAAAGTAAATTATCACTTTAAAAAAATTATTTAAAATAAATCATTGTAACTCCTTAACGTACGTATGCCGTTAGCATGGATGCTAGTCAACTACATTTTCAAATTTGATGCTAAAAATAACTTGAAACTGTCACTCGTTTAAGAGCAAAATTCATTCATTGTCTTTCATTCAAGTCACTTCGGAGAAATGTGATACTGTTCCCTGAGTGGTTTATTCGATGGTTAAGCGCATGTTTTCAATGATTCAATTCCTGAAAAAGAAAAAAAATTAAGTTTCATTTTTATTCTATTTTGTTCATTTTATTCCTATTTTGCCCTGTCTAAAATGGTACATATTGCCAAATTATGTAGTTCGTACGTCTGCTCGAGCTCTGTCTGTTTAGTGAAAACCAAAGCAAGGGAAAATCATTACACTCCTAACTCCAATGGTATTAACATATAATCATTACTGATACACAATCCACTTTATTCACTACTGCCTTCAGTCCATCTGTACGATTGCAAAATTCATGCAAACATCTGCACATGGGCTAAATTTGCTCTGACTGAGTATTCATGCACATTTCTTGCATGTGGTGTTTTGCCTTGTCTCTTTCCTCTGTTGATTATGTAGTTGATTGCACCATGTTGGTTGCTTGGGCGAATTCAATTACCACTAACAATGTCATGGTTCATAGGGATGAAAGATAGCACCTCCAGGAGCATGCAGCAGTATAATGCATGTTGCATGGTCCAGTTATAGAATGTGCAAGATTTACAAGTAGGCAAGAGCAATGCACCAAATGATCATTTTTATGTACAGTATGTACATCATTATTCAGTAGGCGTAGCTGTAAATAAGCAGAGCAGACTTCATGTTCAAAAAGCATAGAGAGGTGTAGAGAGTAATGCGCTCGTGCTTTGCTCCTCACGCTTGGGATATTCATTTCAGTGCAGGATCACGACTCAGCCATATGAGCTGCGTGACTGCAAGCAGAAGAAAGCACGTCGACTGCAAAAAAAATAACAAATAGCAAAAAAAAACAACAACTCTTATCTGTGCTCATCTGGACCTGCAGAAACACCTTATTTGCTATTATAGTTCCTTTGCTGTGTATTAAAGGATAATAAATGGCAATCCTAACGAGCAAACTTGCTTTTCTACATTATAGGACTTATTTCGCTCTGTATCTATTTCAGGCGGAAAATGAAATCATTCCTGCAGCTTTCTAAAATCCAGTCGCATGATCAATGATTACACTGTATCCCAGCACTTATTTCCGTGTAGCCTGAAGCTCGCGCGTTACCGCACTAACCTTACAATCTACAAATCCATATCAATTCGTGAATAAACTCACTCACAAATCATACCGAGTCTAAACACCGACCTGTAGAGGCTGGCGGCGCTTCTGCGTTCCTCTCTGCGTTCCTCGTGCACACACACTCACTGGATTTCAGGCTTTAAACTTGACTCCTTGCACAGGGACCTGGTCAGCGAGCACGCGCTTTCTGACCGTGTGCGCGCCCTCGCGATCTTCAAGGTAACTAGCGTTCATTACAGGAGGAGCTTATTTACAGTCCCGGACAGTGTCCACAAACAGAGAGACAACCTGAAATGACGTTGTTTTGCCCACACACGAACACTACACTAACATATTTGGTACAATGTGTTATGCTATATAATATAGTGGCATTTTTTGTTTGTTAGTTAGTTAGTTTTGGGGTTGGTTTAGCTGGCTTTTCCTCAGCAATTTTTCACCCAAAAAACCCCAGGCTTCAAACTTTACTAGAGCTACATGCTAATTGCTATTTCAGTCTATGCTAGCTTTTTCAGTTTGCACCTCGAACCCAGGAACCGATTTTTTGGTTCCAAGAACGTTCCGGGAATGTTATATTTAGGTTACAGGAACGTTCTGTGAAGGTTTGTTTGGTTGTCCTATGGTTTGCCAGGAAATTTTTTTTTTTATGTAAATACTTAGTTAGTTTTAGGTTGCACATATTGGTTTATGGAACATTCTCCCAACATTCTCCTAACATTTGTAATGTTGGAACCTATGGAGAACCTTTGGAAAACATTCCCTTTTGGTCGTATTAATGTTCCTCTAACACTAACCAGGAGAGAACGTCCTCTAAATGTTGGCAGAAGGATTTTGTAAAATGAACCCTAGGAGAACCATAAGCTAACGTTAGTTGAACGTTATGTGTTTGCTGGGAAATAGCTAAAGATTTAGCTAATTCCAGCTAAAGATATTTATAATTACATTTTAACTAGTAGAAATACAAACGTGTAAGGAATGTGTAAGATATCCTTAGCTATAAATGTCTAAATTCTAGTTTAAGATATATTGATAATGTCAAAGATTCAACTTCACAATCATGTGAAAGGTACACCTGAATACCAGGGCACTTGACAGTTATTTATCAATGTTAAAGCAGTTTAGTATGGGTAGTGCACAATGTCTTGAAGTCTTTCAGACTCTGTTTACACTTGGTATTAAAATGCATCCTGGGCGATCAAATCACAAGTGGACAGTGCTAAACACAAGTCTAAATGACCACCAAGACGCATTAACTCAAACCACTTGCTGAGGTGGTCTGGGATGCATTTGACCACATATCTTTTGTAGTGTAAACACAAATGCGTCCTGGTGTGTCCCTGACAAGGACATAACAGGAAAATATATCTTAAATGCAGGACTTGGTGGTTGTTTTAGTGACAGCGTGCCAACACTCAAAAAAATGGAGAGAAGCATTCATTAAACATTATGGGTATTCAATAATAATGTCTATCAAAACAGCTTTACAAGGGTTTGATATGGCCAATGCATGTGGATACCTGAACATCATACTCATACCCATATATGGACCTGCCACAAAGTTGGAAGCACACAACTATTTAGAATATCTTTGTATGATGTTGCATTACAATTTCCCTTCACCGGAACTGAAGGTTTGAAACCCGACCTCTTCCATCATGACAATGGCCCTGTGCACAAAGTGAGCTCTATGAAGACATAGTTTGCCAAGGTCAGTATGTAAGAAGACAAGTGTCCTGCACAGTGCCCTGACCTTACAATTATTCAACCCCACTGAACAGTAGTCATAACTACATTTTGATTATTCCTTGGTTAAATATAGATCTTTTACATAAGTATTTACTACTACAAATTTTTATGTCTATCAAGGGTTTTTCTGAGACACTATTAGGGCAAAAATATGTGGACACCTGACCATCATGCTAACCCCAAACTGTTGGAAGCAGTGATATACAATGTCTTTGGATGCTGTAACATTGCATTTTCCTTTTACTCTTTAAGAGGCCCGAACCTGTTCCAGCAAGTCATTACCCCAGGAATAGGAAAGTGACGTTTCAAAAGGTGCAATAAAGGTTTCAGCTCTTCAACAACAAATAGAGTCTGGGAATTATATTAGAAAAGGGAGAGTAAGGTTATACATTTTTTTTACATTTAGCATTGTTTTTCAACTATACCACTAGCATTTTTCTTTCATAAGGCCTAATCTTACGTCATTTAATAAGTCCAGTTTAACATGGTGGTAGGTAATAGCATGTGAATATCACAATTTATATTCTTTCTTGTACAACATTCTAAATTGTATACTATACTGATTCCATAATCTAAAATGGCTTTACAGTAAAAAACTAACATCATTTTCTGTGTACAGCTTTCATGGTTAGTTATGCTGTCACAGCTATAAACCTGCCGGTCCCTGGTTGACCTTTTTTTAATCATTGTATGATGATTATTGTATGATAATGACCATATCTGATACTCTCTCTGTCAGGGTGTTCATGCACTCCTGCTTCTGATGCACTTCAGATGCCTGATCATGATATACTTCTACTACTGTGGCTTCTCCCTCCATCTGGACCTGCCTGATTCATCCTGATACTCTACTTCTGCTTGGAGCTTCTGCACTTTGACTTACCTTCTCCTGTTGTGGATGGTTCCTCATGGATACTACGAAGATTTTCACTTCCTTAAAACAGTCACTTTTGCTTTATTAGTGGATAGTCTCACCTGGATACTCTTGATTTGTGTCTAAGTGATGCTTTTATAATCATAAAGACATAAAGCCTCACAATATGCTCACACTGTATATCTTTTCAACGCAGTGCAGTTTGCGTTTACAGACCACTTATACAGACCACTCTTATAATCCCACTATCCGGTACCACCCAGGAGAGGAGTCTGGTTCTCCCCAGGCTTCCTTCCTTCCTTCATGTCTTCTCAGGGAGTTTTCATTGCCACTGTTGCATCTAACTTGCTCATTAAGGATCTAAATCTGCATCCGGATTGCTGTAAAGCTACTGTGTAACAATATAATAAAAATGTTATAATATATGAATTGCCAACCCCTAAGTATTATTTAAGTCAACTGAACACTGGTATTTCGACAGATATATTTTAATTCTGGCACCAGTTTGACAGGAAGTTGAGAGGCTATAATGTAAGTGCTATGTAGAATTTAGTATTAGCACAAAAAAAATAATAGAGAATAATACACTTGATTCCAGACAAATGTGCCCATGAAACATCAATAAATCATGAATACAGATACATTTTCTAATGAATGGAAATCATTTTCATCAATAATATGTTAAAAAAAAGGTAATCACTTTAATGGAGAGCATCCCCATGCTTGTTCACTCTTGTTCAACTGAAATATGAATATTAATGTGATACTGAATTACGTGACATACCTGTCAAATAAAATATTTTTCTGCCTGTCAAAAAAATGCAATACTATTCTAATGTCTAATATTAATTTATATTTATGTTTCATTTATAATTTCAGAAACAATGGTTAATAATTGAAAAACAGCAAGGTAAAAATAAAATTCATTTATTCAGTACTATTTTCATACATCAAGCAAAAATGTTTATTTGGTGAAACAAACAAAAAAAAGGTTTAGGAAAAAATTATTTAGAGATACTTAACGTAAAGCAAGCCATCTCGTATATTTGAACATGGATATTTTGCTTTTGGATAATATTAGAATAGTAAAATTCACCCTGACTGTCCCGAGTGACTCTTAAATAGAAAATAAGTCTAGAAACAGAGAGAATACATGGTGTGTTGTCTTTAATAAATTATTATCAGTTTTTGAAAACAATTGAAGAGGGAGTGAACAGTGCTTTTATGCCATCTAGTGGATAAACTGAGTCAATAGAACTTATTATTTATTGAGGACTCTAAGATGCAGTATCTAGCCCTGCTATTGGGATGCTATTTGCTTTTGTTGTAATTCCTTCTAAAAAGAAGATAATTATATCAAAGCTTGAAAGAAGACATAGTTTGTAATAGCATACATAAATCCTGCACCCAAAGAGCCATTTTAAGGAACATGCCAAATCCTAAACACATAATTTTAACAATGTATTGATAGTTATTATTTTTAAATCTTCATTCTCTCAGTGGCTGTGGGGTTTACAGAATTACATTATTCAACAAATTAAGCAATTGGTACAAAATATGTATTTTAATACACAATGTTTGTAAGTGAGAAAATAGCACTGCACAACTATTTTTTTGAAAAGTCTTGCTTCCTGAAAAGTTTTTGCTGATTGTGACAGGTACCTACTGGGTATGCACAAATATAG
>JAQQZR010001945.1:0-10166 GCA_030068235.1 Notoglanidium macrostoma
CAGAAAGGCACCCTGGGTGACCCGGGGATCGAACCCAGGACCTTCTTGCTGTGAGGCGACAGTGCTAACCACTGCCCTGTTCCTGACCATCCAAACCAATTTTCTCTCAGCTGAGAGTGACAGTTTGGATCTTCCAGCAAAGTTGCTTGGCAAAGTGGCTACACCTCGCAATAACTTGCACTTAAGTACATTTGTTTGAACTGATGATCTTGGAAACTGCAGTTGTTTATAAATGGCTCCAAGAGGCATTCTTGAAAATATAATAGTTTATATATATATAGTTTTATAAATCCATGAACCTCTTTTTCAGATCTGCACTGATCTCCTTGGACTTTCCCATTATGCTGTATGTTGGTCAATTCAATGAGTGCTGTCAAACAAATTCTTTTTCTGATGTTCACAGAGAAGCTACCAGCTGTAGTTAGTCATGATCAATAACAACAAGTTAACAAGGCCTTGGAAAGTCAAAAGTCATTTTGGAAGTTTCTGCACCATTGAATTAATCATCTAAGTGGGTGTAGGTATATGTTTGACCCTGTAAGGATAATTTTGACCCTGTGTTGATTTAAGAAAACCCAAAATAAATAAATTTTTTTGCATCAAATTCTTGTTTTTTTTTTTTTTTTGTCTTTTAAAGATGTAGGTTGTAGAATCATTCTGCCCCAGAAAAAGTACAGCTCAAAGAAATCACTGAAAGCCCAATATTGCTATGACATTCGTGATCACGCTAACATTCATGACTGTGTATGCAAACTTCTGAGCACAGCTGTAATTATTTTTAAGGGTAAGTAATTACTTAGCAGAATTATCTTGATTGCATTATCTCTGCAATGAAAGCTAATCATCTGAACATTATATACCTATGTGAGCAAACAGAGACTTCCTAAATCAAGACTGCATTCTCAGCTGTTTGACAACTCATGCACTTAAAAAATATCTAAGCAAATTAAAATGTCTTGAACATAACCAAAATGATCTATCATCTCCTATTAGAATATTACGAGACACCATAATCTAAGATTAAATCTATTTCTAGTCTGGAACCAACTTATGCCAAGATATCTTTTAAAGTAAAATGATCTGTCTGTGCAGCAAGATATTTTAACTAGCATTAAGTAATTTAATTTTCTCCTCAAATTCAGTTTTTAATTTCAGTTTTTGAGGTTTTAACTCATGAAAAACATGGCCAAGAATATTACTATTTCCTTCTAAGGTCATATAAAAATATAAAATATTTATATAAAAATATATAAAATACCATATTATTTTTAAATAAAAATATAAAATTAGTTGTTGTTTCTTTTCACTTCAAATGTGAATTTAAGCAATAATGTGAAAATCATTACCAATGACTGACATGTTACTGTTTTGTTCTTCAATAGTTGATCTGGAACAGTATTACATGTGTTAATTCATTTATAATTACTGAAACATTAGTGTTTTACTACTTATAATAAATTATTTACACTCACGTTAATTGAGAATATATTTTACTCAATGCTACATTAGAAACTTGTACTTTTGGACCATTTGAGACATTTTTCTTCAGTTACAAATTGTGTAAAATGACAGATTTTATTTGGCTTCGTACAGAAACACCTCCTGAATTCATATAAACAATTGGTTGCATTTATATAAAAAGAATACCAAAACATATGTATAAAAATAACAATATAGCAACAGTGGTTAAAAAGTCTACAGACTTTCCATACTGATTATTTGGTCTCGAAATGTACATTTAATACAAGGGTTTCTCATTAAAATGAAATCAAAAACAAGCAAACAAACAAACAAACAAAAAACACCAGGTAGATTTGAGTCAAGTTCAGTTTCTATGAGACATATTTAACCATAATACTGCATGATTTGGCATCACTTCCTATTTATATGTATTTACTGCTGCTTATAATGTTTCTGTGAATAAATGATGATGTAAATGGTGAGAAAAACGATTCCAGTGACCAGTGCGGCGATATTCAGGTTCCTGGCCATTCGGGAATCCGCTTTAGCTGTTGTAGAATCACCACTAGTATTAGCTGTATCAGTCTATAGTGAAAAAATTATTATGTTTAGTTCATTCTTTGTTCTTTTTTATTATAAATGCATTGATAAATGAAACTGATAAATGATAAATTAAATGATAAATAAAACTGGTAATGAAGAAATTATGTTAAATTACTTACCCGGCAGGAGAACACAATTGCAATGATTCCAAGAGGAAGACAGCAGCATAACGTGTTAAAGATGGACCAACCCATGTAGGTGGGTGCATTGGATACAGCAGCAGGTGCGGCAATGTTTCGTTCCATCTTCCACTCTTGTGCACAGGCTGTGTGAGTACGGCTTCAGGAGGAATGCAGGGGATGTTAGAAGTACATATAGATATACACAGTAGGATGTGGCCTGATGGGGGGAATGGCCAGGTGACAAAACAACATCACAGTAAATTAGACTAATGTCTGGTTTCTCATGAAACAGAAAGAAAATGATGAGCAAGTTTAAGAAACATTAGAGAGCTTACTAAAAGTGATACACACAAGTACATTTGATGCATACGTGCACTAAAATGATGTGGTGAGTCTCAAAACAAGGTCAGTTACTGACATGTAACAGTGTAAGGCACAATATTCAGTGCACACAAGAGTGGCAACATTCAACCTAATTTACACAAATATGATTAATATAGACAGTTAAACAGAAATACAAAATTATGATTAATTATAAATAGAATATTAAAAAAGAACAATAAACCAAATGCAAAATAAAATATACTAAATAAGTGTGAATACAATCTGAGCAGTGCCAACAAGACAAAGTGCTAGAATATGTTATATAGTGAGAAATGCTGAGATTATGCTTTAATTAGTTTTGATTGTTTTGTTTATTTTGTTTTGTCATCTTGTTTTATTTGTTTTGTACGTTCTGAGATGGTTTTTTTTATCTCAGTTTTTTGTGTATTGTTTGTTCTCATTTATAGCTTTTATTTTATGTGTTTTATTTTTCTTATCTTTTTTTGGTTTGTCTTGTCCTGCGTTTTTGTCTTGTTTGTTTCTGTTCTCATTTGGGGCTGTTTATAAACGTCCAATATCAGTATCCGTGCAATCTGTAAAACGATAAATATAATATGTGAAATAAAGAAGAAAGACGTGGATTATGTTTCTGATAATTCGTTTATTAACTTCTGCTTTTTACATTGCCCAATCAAACTATCGTATAGTGGAACAAAACGACAGAACTTTCACTTCTGATTGTGGTTTGTGATATTATCTGACCGATCTATTACCACGGTCACAGAAACGCGGGTCCTGGTCAGTAATACTGTTTTGGTAAAAAACAAAGGTCAACATCACAATACTTGAACACTTTTTAAAAAAATATGTACGTAAATCTGAATATATATTTTTGTAGATGCCTGATAAAATAAAATAAAAGAGCAGAAGGTCAGAGGTGAATGGAAATTTCTTTGTAGTGTAAATGTTTGACATTTCCTGTTTCAAGTCTTTGTGGTTTTGAATAGTGGTTTAAAGTGGAAAGTACCCACCTATCTTGAGTCTAAACAAGATTTCTGCTGCAAAAAATAGTGGGAAAAATAATCTAAATCAAAACAGGGTTCTAAAAAGGGTAATTTAAGATGTATTACATTTTAGACATGACTAGTAATCTATACGAATTGTCATCAATTAAAAATTTTGCCTATGGCACCATATTGATGCAATACAGCCGTTAGTGCTTGATTTTCTGCTAATATAGATAAAAACCAGCAAGAGGATGTCGGCAAAGAATGAAAGATCTTAAAAAATCTTTCCTTTGTGTGGTGAAAAAGTAGAAAAAGAAGGAAAAATCAAGTATTAGTAATTGTAGTGCAAAAATAACATGTTTATACAGTTTTACTTGATGCCATCAGGCAGTAATCACTTAGAATAAAGGTAATAACGTAGTACTTACAGGCAGCACAAACACTGCAAGATGAATGTGTGAATAATTCAAATGGAAACTGTGGATATGTACAACTTATTTAAGAACTGCTGCTGTAATCATAAACACATAAAAAGACATAAGATGACTCTTATTCATAATCTGTTCATACTGAACATCAACTTAATGCTTTTATCTTTAGTCTTCTATACCCGTGCAATATAATGAGCTATAATTTCACTATCTGTTGGCATACAGTTCCCTTTTATTTCATGTTCTTCTCAGGGTTTTTTCTTCTCACCTACTGTCACCTCTGACTTGTTCATTTTGAAACCAAATTCTACATGCAGATTTCGGTAAATGTGAGTTGTGACAGAGGCTATTGTACTCTATATATACTCATATACAGCTTCAGCTGAAACTCTTGCTAACCACATACTGCTCCATCTTGGTGATGCATGCAGCCAAAAAGAAATACTAGTGCATGCTAGTTCACTCACAACCCAGTCAGTGATTTACTTCACACAGAATGCATAAATATATTATTTATAAACATATACGATCTTATATTGTTAAATAGAATGTGAAATGAAATGTACTTATGTGCAGTATAATTTACATACGACCTTATCACAGTCATGCAGTTCAAAATTAAATTAAAGACAAATGTTTGCAAATGCCAACAAAAATACTGGAGCGTGGTGTAATTTCAGAAGTGTTCAGAAACAATGTTACATGTTTCTTACTGATTTTTCAGTCATTGTTCAAGGGCATGTGCTTTAACTGGTTCATTCCATTAAACACCACCAGAAGTATTTCTCTTTGGTGGAGTTGCCAAGGCTGTTGCTCTGGTCACAGCATTAGACTCCCCAATGCCAAGTCTGTGGTTATATAAGGACAATTGTCACGATGGCGGGGTTTAGCTGGACACATGTGCAGGTAGTATGTGAAACGTATTTTCAACACTGAGGCACGAAACAGCAGGCAGAGTCGTAGTCAAAAAACAGGCGATTAGGAAACAGAGTAGACACGGGACTGTGTGTCGGCCATCTTGGCTGGGGGGGTACTGGGAACTGCCCAGAGTGCGCAGCAATTATATACCTTAACCTTTTTTGATCCTGGGATTTTACTTTTTTTGCCCATTTTTTTAACCAAGTATTCCAAAACATCTGTGATAATACCTGGAGGAACTTTACATGTTCTTTCCCAGAGGTTGTGCAAGCTACACTGTCATGCATATAGATGGGAGGAAAGTTTTTAGATGTCCTGCAGTACAGTACCATTAAGCTTCGAACGAGCCAAAACGGATGTGTTACGGGTGTGACCCTGGCAAAAGGTCGCAATCTCATAGGTCAGTTTCACTACCAACTTCCACTTCCAACAACTGCTTTTGTGCCAGTTGGCAGCATAACAGGATGCCTGTGTTCACAACAGGCAGTGACGTCCAGTCTGTCCATGTTCCAACCCATTTTTCATTTTCAGGTGCATGGCAGCGCTCCTCCAATTCTGACAAGTTTTGCTACCTGTTACATTTCTTACTTCTCAAACACCTCCCAGTGGACAACATTTAGTCATTATCAGTTTCTTAAACTAGCAAAGCAGTAGCGCTCTGAAAAATGGAACTTTTTTGAGATGGTAGCATCAAAGGTCCATGTAGGCCTCACCACATGGTGCGTTTACGTATGTGAAGTTATCCAGGTGATATTCACCATGACTGGAGTCGTGGCTAGAGAGCGGCTTACACGTTTCACATTTTTACAAGTGGACAGAAGAACAGAAGAATGCACCGGAAGCGAGAGAAAGAATAAGAAAGGAAGACAAGGAAAAAGAAAGTACAGGAATCAGTTTGTTGCTGGTGCTGGCTAACAAATTTGAGACCCCAAATTCAAATTAAATAAAATTGTGCTTATTATTTAGCACAGGAAAGGCAAGGGAACGTGAATGTAAGTATTTGGAAGCATGCAACAGGCACCTGATGGCCACCGTACATGGTTGGAAAGGGAGGGGTAAAGGAGAGGCACTGAGTTAGTCGCAATCAACTGGATTCTACATAGTGGATCTTTATTATTCATGTTAACTAATGTGTTCAATAATTTCAGTTAAGGGAACCTTAATCCAAAATGACATCTATAAAATATTATATTGCTTGAGGCTTATAAATATGTTTCTCCTCAGCATGGTCTAATACAATATAGCAACACAAAATTAACCATTGGACCAGCTGAATATAAAAAATCAGTTTGGAAATGATGTGTAGAAATGGAAGCTGTGTAGCGCATCACCGTCAACCAGCATCATATTTCTGAATAAGACTTTCTTTTTATCACTTTGTCTCTGAATGTTCTCTTTTGCACTGCTTTTTCTCCACAAATGCTCAAACGCGTAACAAAGACTCGTCTTGTTTCATTGTTCCTCTGGCTGAAGGGGGGTACTTGTGTCAGTTTACAATACAGGCGGTTTCTGTTCTCATAAAGCACTGGCACCATGACAGATATGTGAAATAAGGATGTTGAAACTCAGTTTAATTGGTCTGCTCAACATGAAAGAATTTAAAGTGAATAATTTATTATAATGTGGTATTTCATTATAATGTGGTCTTTGTTCCTAATATGTCTGTTCTTTCCACTTCTATGGATAATTTCTGGTGAAATTTCTGACCTGTTGATATTACAATTACAATTATGCATGTAAAATAAAAACGAAAGGCAAAGAAAGTGTCGTTTGGAAGCAACCTATGTGCATGTTTTTGAGCAACAGCTTAAACGTAAATTTTTTGAAAATCTCTGTCGTGTTGCTTGTTCCAATACATAAAATTTAAGATTTAAATGTGTTTAACGTCACATGCTCGAAACATGTCTTGATTAATCCATTACAGATTGTGGATTCACTCAACCCTGTTATGGAACTGAACCCCCTACGAAATATTTGGAATATAATCAAGTCACATGATTAGGAGAAAGTTGAATCGTTCAAATCATTCAAAGGTCATGGGAAGAAATGTCTTCTTTGTTTTTAATATTGACTGACTGACAAAGTCACTTCGAACATCCAAACATGTCAATAAAAGTCAATAATTAATTCAAAATAATAATTTAAAATAAACCATTAGAAGGTCCATAATGTCCTGATGCCATTATTAAAAAAAAGAAACACCTTGGCATTAGATGTGGCTGGCTGTCACCTTTGCAGAGCTCATTAATATGCGCCCTCTCACAGCCACTGTAATGCAATATTTGAAATACATTAACAGACTATTCTCGCTCACATCCAGTCCAGCCTCCCATTCACACAAGAGTTTGAAATGCATACTTGAAATTATGGGCAGTGGTGATGTAAAAACCTTGAGTGGCTGAATCGCCAGAAAAATAACTGTTGTCCAGATGTTTCCTGTCCTCCTTTTATAGTCATTATTGTCTTTGTTTCAACATGATACACTGCTTAAAAACCAAGAAATTCTCTCTCTCTCTCTCTCTCTCTCTCTCTCTCTCTCTCTCTCTTTGACCTCTTTTTACCCACAACCTATAACTCATGCCCACACATGCAAATGCATAGTGCTCCCCTAGTTTTGACTTCTATAGTACTGTGCTAAAGTCTTAGGCACTCTAATTATTTTAGTCCAGATTTTGTTATAGACCTTTACTTGATGAATTCTGCATTATTGAGACTTCCAATTTTTTTTTCTTTAAATTTCTGAAAAATTATTTGTGTTTGAAAAATGTTTGTATATCAGTAAAGGAAGCTACATATTATGTAACAAACAACGTTTCAGACAAAAAACATAATGAAGGCCCCTGGCTTTTGCACACAAAATAAAGAAAAAGGTTATTATTTTTAGGAGTATTTCTTTGCATGTGCCTAAGACTTTTGCACAGTATTGTACATGCAGTCAAACTGAACACTCATGTTTTCGTGTATCTGGGTTTTAGCTGCTTGTTGCTCAATCCACTGTTGAAGGTTTTATTCATTTATTTAACTCAATGGATAGAACTGGCCTGTCATGCATCTGATCTGCAATCTGATCAGAACTGAACAGCACTAAATGCAAGTGTAAACGACCACCAAGATGCATTCAAGATGCGCTCACTCAAACTACTTGCCGAGGTGGTCTGGGATGCATTTGATCACATACATTCTGTAATGTAAATGCTAATGTGTCCCCGATACTGACATAACAGGAAAATACGTCATTAATGCTGGACGAGGTGGTTGTATTGGTAACAGTGCAACATGCTCAGAAAATGGACAGGAGCACTGATGCACATGGTTGGAGTGAGAAAAAAACAATGAAAGAATGTTGTAGGTTTAATGATTTAATATAACTGTGTGCTTAGACCTTTGACCTTCTAGTGGAAGTGATGTAGGCAGTAACAAAATCAGAACAAAAGTTGTCAGCTGGACACCTTGGTGGCACATGATAAACACAGGTGTAAACGATGATGTGTGTTGGCTGTCCACCTGGGACCTGATTGCCCAAGATGCATTTTAAAGCTAAGTGTAAACAGGGCTTAAGTTACTGTGACACACTGCAAAATGCCAGCATTATTTGAAACAAACTTGTTTCATTGATATGATTTGAGTGTAATTAAAAATGTGAGAAAAATGTTTCATTCATGGCCTTGTGACCACAACAAAGGCAAAATGACATTAGTCTCATGGGTGAACTCTCATAGGCGGTGTTGATGGAAGATGCGCTCTCTTTAAGCATCCACACAGAACTTATCCATCTGGACCTAAACAAAATCTCAGCAACACCCTCTGCATCTGGTTTCTGGATTTTTTCACTGTCGGATTCCAGACTGTCAGACTAGGACTGTTAGATCACACCCTACTCTTCTCACTCTAAACAGTAAAACTCCACAAAGTTGAGAGATGAACAAACACCCCTGTGCATACACGGCATCACAGTGGAAAAAACGAGTAGTATCGAATTCTTACATATGTATCTTAGGACTTTTGGCAAGTGGATATTTTAACGAAAGCTCAACAGCACCATTATTTTCTAAGGAGACTGAAATAAAACATTAGTTATCCTGTCTCCCTGACCAAATTCTACAGATTGACAGTTGAGAGCAGTTGCATCATGGTCTGGTGTGTCAATAATCACAAAGCTCTGCAGAGAGTCATTAAGGCTGCTCAGTCTATCCACGGAGTCTCTGCCTCCAGTATTTGGTTTACATTTGGTGCTACCACTTTATTCTTTAATAATCTCTCTATTTTCAGAAGAACAATGTTGTCTCTCTTACGACCCAAAACCTGTGAATCAGTGCATTGGTCTGTATAGCACCAGAAGGGGGCACTGTTGCATCTCAGATTATGCTGCAACTTAATTCTACTTCTAAAATTGAAGCCTGAGGCAACAACACACACCATCCCGATATAAAAGGCTCGACCTTTAGACCTGAGAATTCAGCACAGTAAGCAAATCAGTCCTCTGTGACTTCCTCACATCACTTATCTGGTTCACTAACTGTAACTATGGATTTCAGATGATTTGACATTCTCACTCCTTCACACACATCTGTGTTTGACTTTTCAGAACTGATGAATAATTTCTATTACAATGACAATGTGTTGCACTAAGAAAAACAAACCGCTCAAGATCCCATTACTTTCCTTACACCTTCTCATCATATAACACAGCGTTCAGCATTTACGAAATATATGAATCATATGCTCAGCTTTCTCTTTTTCTTCCACAGCTGGAAAATGTCTACAACATTCCAGCAATCTGACTCTTAAATGAACTGTTTACACTGTATGACTTGTTTTCATTACAGACTACAGTATGTGCCAAACACAAATGCACTTGTGAATGATTTACATGCATATGGGTTAAGGGCTGTCTATGCTGTTATTTTCACATGAATTGTTTTATTATTTAATTCTCTGGTGAATAGAACCCAACCAACATTAGCAGAAATGCATGCATGTCAGTATAATTTAGTTAGGTGTATACCGGGAGCCAGGGCGCCGGACATAGCAGTTAATCATAGAAAAATGATTTGTGTTTGAAAAATATTTGTATATCAGTAAAGGAAGCTACATATTATGTAACAAACAACTTTTCAGACAAAAAACATAATGAAGGCTCCTGGCTTTTGCATGCAAACAAAAGAAGCAAGTTATTATTAGTTATTAGCAGTTATCAAACCCCTGATTAAACAACCCGATCTTGACCCCAGTCAGCTGTCCAACTATAGGCCAATATCAAACCTCCCTTTTATTTCCAAGATTCTAGAAAAGGCTGTAGC
>JAQQZR010001946.1:0-10166 GCA_030068235.1 Notoglanidium macrostoma
TAATTGGAAGGCTGTTCCATAATTGAGGGGCTTTGTAAGAGAAAGCTCTGCCCCCTGCAGTAGCCTTCACTATTCGACGTACTAACAAATAGCCTGCACCTTTTGATCTAAGTAGGCGTGAAGGGTCAAAAAGGACCAGAAGTTCGCTCAGGTACTGAGGCGCGAGACCATTCAGTGCTTTATAGATCAGCAGTAGTATTTTATGTGCGATTATACGAATATCTCTACATCTCAATATTCCAACCACTCATATCATTATTGAATGAAGAGAAACTGGAGAGAGATGATCAGCTCTCAGAAGGTCATTTGGCATCTATGATTGATTTATGATGGTTTCTACTTACATGGATCATGAACATCAGAACAGCAGATATTACAGGAAAGAGAAGAGGCAAAGCATTCTAAAACTATGATGGATTTGAAATATCATACAAGATTTCTTAGTAGAGTTTAGTAATACATTATTAATAGTCATATATTATACATGTGCTTTTAGTAAAAACTCAAAAGTATGTCCTGAAAGAAGAGTGGATACCAGAACAGATGTGTAGAAATTAAGAAAATTAAGAAATCTGATATGAAGTTGTGTTGTCCATTAGGAGTGCAATGCAATGACATGCTGTCATTATATATCTGTATCTTTTTTTTTAATGAACTCTCTCAGTGTGTCCCTGTAAAAAAAATGGAAATATTGGACCAACACACAAATAGAAATGTCAGCACTGCCAGGATTGCCTGTGAATACTAGCTCTAACAGTTTCTCAACCTCAACTATATCACTCATTTATAACTGGTCTCATCCAGAGAAATGCACTGTACTGGTTTTTAACCCTACTCACCCAGTATGTAGATTTGTCCCTACCAATAATATTTTCTAACATATTTAGTTAGTTTAATTTCCCAAAACTTAAACAAATTAAAAGCCCAATTTAAACCACTATGACCCGAACCACACAGTTACTAAAGATGCTGGAAATACCAACGATGCATGGTTATGATAATGAACATGTTTTTTGTTTATCCCATGAGCTTTAATGGTTGCTTGTATGCACATGAAAGTAAATGCAATCTGCTTGTTCACCATTTTTGTTGTGTTATTGTGGGATTCTAGTCCTAATTTCATCTCTAATCTTAACCAGATGTCCTGTGAACCATCCAGACATTCTGAATAATGCATAGTGTGTCCATTTTTGGTTACATCCCTACCATCCATCCATCCATTATGTTTGCTACTTATCTGTCAGGGTTGCAGGGAAACTGGAGCCAATCTCAGCTGACTTTGTATGAGAGGCTGGGTACACCCTGGACGGGTTGCCAATCTATTGCAGGGCTAACACAGAGACGAAAAACCATTCACACCTACAATTTAGAGTAGCCAATTGACCTCATTTGCATTTCTTTGGGCTGTTGGAGGAAACGGGAGCACCTAGAGGAAACCCATATGGGCATAGGGAGACGATGCAGACTCCACAGAGAAAGGCCCCAGTCTGCTGCAAGGTTCAAGCCCAAAACCTGAGGTGAGGTGAGGTGACAGTGCACTAAGTACTGCACCATTTCTTGGGGAATTAATATGATACTTTTACCAATTGAGAATTAGAGTGTAATCTCACAATTGAAATGAGATGTAATGTCCAGTAATGTTCCCAGTTCATAATCTATTTCCACAATTCTCAAATATATACTATGACCTTTAACGAATGTGCCAGTTATGGAAAAAGCAATTAACATTTTGTCCAGGAAAGATATTTTCTCCTCTTACTTTGTTTCGGTCTTTCTGTTTTTGTCTCTACTGAGGCCAATAGGAAGAGCAGAGGTGCCAGAAATTAGAGGTGTGAGTTGGATGACTCTATTACCTAGAAACAGTCTTTGGAGACATTCTGCAGTGCATGAGTCTCAGATACGGGAGGAGAAATATTCTGGGAAAGTGTTGTGGAAGACATGACTTCGCTTTCTGGCCTGCATCTAAAGAATTCATCATGATGAGGTAGAAAGGGTGCTTTCCCTGAAGAACTGGTCCATTTGCGCATGCAACTAATGTGCCCATACATTCAGTGTGAAGTCTTTTGGCTCTTCCTATATTTCTGTCCGTAGCTTATTTAAGGTGGCTATTCAATGATTTTTATTGAAAAGTGTTTTATTTTCCTCTGAAGAGCAGATGAAAATGTTGTCGCTGTACATGGTGCTGAAGAGCTCAGGGCAGTGGTGACTTTTATTCATGGTCCTGAGCCTCCTCAAAAGGAAGGAAGGAAGGAAAAATGTGAATAGACTTGGGGTTAGATAATCACAAATATACTATTCCACATTTTGTTCATTATTTCATTTATTTTAAACACATATTAAATACAAAAACCTTTATTTAAGAATATTTCTTTCAAGCATTTCAATCAACTAACACAGCTATCTAGTACAGATAAAAAAAAACGAATCTTTCCTTAATGCACTTCATATAACTAAACTTACCCTGCATTTCCAGAAAAAAATAGTGTAGACTAAGAATTGTGTACAAAATCTAAGAGCTATAAATTGTAAATTTTCCATTTCTGTAAATAATTCAACACAATATTAATGTGTTAATTGAAAATCAGATAGTTTATGTAAATTGTGTAAATCCTCATTATGTAGATTGATCCTCCATGTTACAGTGGCCTTGCATCTCTTTCCCCAATTTATGTATTTTCCCAAATATAAAATGATCCTGCCATATCTATGTAATATTAGTATTTGTATTAGTATAAGTCCTACCCTAGTGTTATTCTTATTCACATGGCTATTTCACTGATGTATCATAGCAATAGCATTGTATGTGGCATGACTCCAAACCTGATTTTACCAGCAATATCAAGCAGCATGTGTGCACTCTCCACAGGTGTATTAAGAGCCACATATCCATCCATCCATCCATTATCTATACTGCTTTATCCGTCTAGGTCGTGGGAGAAGTTGGAGCCAATCTCAGCAGACGTTTTGGGGCGAAAGGCGGGGTACACCCCGGGCAGGTCGCCAGTCCACCACAAGAGTCACATATATACTCCTATATATCCTCACATATATACTGGACAAAATAAAATGGCCCAAAAGCAAATTTTAAAAACATTAAACTTTCAAAGCTTTTTAACAAGAATTAAACAAATATATAAAGTAACTTAGTAAAGGATAGCTTTTACCATTAATTTCCATAAATATCATAAATATTTAAATCTTGTGGGTAAACTTGTCAACAGCTTTTTACTAAAAGAAGTAAAATAATAATAATTATATTTTAATAATTTAAATAATATTTTAATAATAATTATTATTATTAAAATTTTTATCTTATATATATATACATATAATACAATGTAAGTTAATTTCCCTGTTTCCAGCTGAACTCCCCCCCCGCCACCCCAAACATTTAAGTTTGAGTACGAGCTCGAAAAGGTATTAGTATGCTCGATAACCACTAATACATAACCCAACACACAAAGCTTGAATGCTAGACTGAATTTGAGTGAATGGAATATGCTATCTTTCAGTCAGTGGAAAGGATGCGTGCAGTGGAAAAGATTTTTATTGTGCAGAACTCTATTGCACTAGCAATAATATTCTAGCACTGTATGTGAGTAACTATTTATTGCCTTAACAGCCTGTGAAGACCTGAATGAAAGTTTTTTTTTTTTGAGGTGGAGTTGAGAAAGCTTCAATGTGAGAAGCAAATGGTTCTCACAGTCCCAAACACAGAAACACAATGTCAATGACCTTTACATAATGCTCATCTTAAGCTGAGAATAAGGATCACTTACAGTTTCAAGTGCTGTCTATTTATTAAATATTTCAGCACTCACTTTGGTATTCCCTATTGGTGTTGACTCAAGCACTGTCAATAGTAAGTGGAGCGCTTATTTCTTTATCTTTGTCAGGCAGCTCTCTGAGAGCAAATGAGATGAGAATTTGAATTCAGCATTCACTTTTACATAGTTGCTGTAGAATGATGAAAAATCCAACTCACCTAATATTCTATACATTGAGTGATGCTACAGTGAACATCATCCCAAATATGACTGAAATCTCTCCCACAGTAAGAAAAGCAACATCTGATCCTAAACCTGTATTAGAAAATGGTAATTAGCTCAAAATCTACATCTAACACGCCATTAAAAAAAGGGAAGGGCATGTTTACGCAGAGCAAAAGTCAAAATGATCAGATTTCATCTGTTGTATATACACACACACACACACACACACACACACACACACACACACACACACACACACACACACACACACACACACACACTTAATTTCATTAAGTGAATGTCTGGCTCCAATCACATTACTTTATTATTCTAGTGTAACCAAATTTTCTGATTCCAATTTATAAGGTTAATGTAATTGAAAAATGTTATAAGGATATTCTCCCTCTCAGTTCAGTTAATGATGTATGTCCAGCTTTATATAAATCTATATATAAAACATGGGACTCTAAATATAACTGTTCAGTCTGAGAAGTATTTTCTTTAGGCATATACCATATATATCTGGTTTATTTTTAAACATGTATTGTAGGAAATGTTTTTTTTTTATAAAATCAGCAGTTTATTTTAAAAATGCAAGCAGTATTTATTCATTCTCAGAGGTTCATTAAACCATGTATAACAATTATGTCAGTTAATTATAATCAGTTATGTCTAGGCATTGATTTAACTTATTCTCATAACAAAAGAATGATTGCATGCTTAAGTATGAAATCTGTTAAAGAGATTAATTACACAATTCCAGAGAAGGAATGAAAGAACACAAGCAAGGGGTAAAATGTTAAAAAGAGTTAGCAAAACCTGTAGATGAATGGACCCAATGCAAGCATAAGATGCAGATGAAATCGTATACCCAACAGTATGGGAGAACGATGGTCTCTGAAAGTATCTCTGTCATACAAAGGTGAGGAAGATTGAGTGTTAGCGTCTCTACTTTAGCATACAATGTGAGAGATATGTTTCTCTTAGAATTCTCTATGTTGTCATTGACTAGGATAACCAACCATGTTGGTATTGTTCTAGAAACGATTTATGAAGGGCATCTGGGGTAGACCAAGTGTGATAAGAAGTTGAGGGAGCAAAGAACAAAGAGTAGAGTGATCAAAGTAGAGTGATGGAGGGAGACCACAGATCACCTTGATATATGTGCATGTGTGCGTGTGTGTAAGGTATTTCACCACCGAGAAAGTCACACAGCAGAATATAATGTCAGTATTATTCACAATATTCAGTGTGAGCAATTTCCTGAACCAGTATTATTCATTCATTCATCTTCAATAATTGATTCATCATGGTCAGGTTTGCTAAAGCCTATCCTCAGAACACTGGGTACAATGTGGGAGAATTCACACCTAGGGCCAATTTAGTGTGAAAAATCTGCCTACCTGCATATTTTTAGGAGGTGGGAGGAAACCCATACAAATACAGGAAAAACATGCAAACCATCACACAGAGCTCAGAATTGAACCAGAGACCCCTCTGCTGTGTGGCAGCAACACTACCCACCACACTGCTACTGAACCACTATGCTCCTCCGTCACAACATCCCCATGTTGTTCACCATGAAAAACAATCCCAAACAAGATAATGACATGATACATATACAGTAGATTTTCTTCACTTAATATGGGAACTTCAGTTCCTCTTACCCATTTTCCTGGCTGCATTGCTCTGTCCAGTCCAACACAATTTCTACCAGCCCCTAAAAATGATAATATATTGTCCTTTATTCTTACTTTTCATATTCAGTGACTGTACATGTAGAAAGAGTTCAGACAAGAAGCAGAGTGAAAAGCTTTAATTTGTGAACGATTCAGCCTTTTCCAGTCTTTTTTTTTTTTGAGTCACTAATAGTTCTCCTCTATTGAGCTGCACAGCTTGTCAAGGCTCAGCATCAAATCCAAATCCAAGCATAGAGCATGTGGCTGTCAGTTTGCCATCACATAGTGCTACCTGTGAGTGTAGGAGTTTCTCTGGAAGTTATCTGGTGATGACTAGTGATGGGCAGGTGTAGTAGTAAAATACTACTTAAAAAGCTGTTGAAATGGCATTTAACATTAAAATATGTGATGTGTGACATTTTACTCTCTCTCTCTCTCTCTCTCTCTCTCTCTCTCTCTCTCTCTCTCTCTCTCTCTCTCTCACAGACTGATCTAGTAAGAAAGAGACACAGAAAGTTTGTTTTCATGACAGTATATGCACCAAAACACAAGCATCATAATACTTTAATCTTTATCTAAAAATAAAGAGGAACAACCTTTCACTTTGTGACCGTCAGTGCACCCATGCAGCAAACAATACTGTAATATTTAGTGAAACTTTAGAGAGATTTAAGTGCAAACCTTACCAGATGATGTTAAAAAAAAGAAAAAGGAAAAAAAAAAAATACATAGCATTTGTTGGGCACAAACTGGAAAGCCATTATGGGTGTATTATAACTAGAAGATGGTGTAGTTTACATGGATCACAGAAAATTGTAGTATTAATTTATAAAGCAACAGAATAAACACTACACTGTTTAAAACTGTCAAGTTGCCTCTTGAAACTAAACTAACTAATTCACTGCAAAATGGCATTTGAGAGTAAGAAACTAAGTCAGTAGTTACACTAAAGATTTTTGTATGCCAGTTGACTGGACATTAATTAGGGCAATTCTGTCAAGTTTGTATTTAGCCAATGAATTGTCTGCATTTTAGCTTGCCTTGGCTTACATGGTTCCTGAGCAGGAACCATAACCAAAATCATGAGTATTTAGCAGTGGAGATAGCATCAACATGCATGGGTATTTTTAAGCAAGGAAAGCAATTTTTCTCTTTTTTATTTTTATACACTCTGTGGACCCCAGCTCTGTCTCTGGTGATTAACTCCTACTGAAAGAGGAAAAATACATAAATAGATCGTAGGAACAGGTGTAGACACTCATTACCCACTCATTTACTTTCTGCCTCACTTCACAGTCAGCACTTGATCATGCCATTGCTGTCACAAAGGGCTACAGTGGTAGACTGTACATTTTATTGTGAAGGATTTAAATTACATTTGGGTTAATTAAATGAGCAGCTAAGACACACACTCCTCAGGGATATATAGTGGATTTCTCCAGCAAGGATACAATTAATAAATAAATTAAAAGAAGAATAAAAAATTTGAGGCTCCCACAATAACACCACATCTGTTCTCATATAAATAACCTTTTGTTGCCATGATTAAGACCAAAAAAAAATTGTAGACAAGCACAGCAAGTGTGCATTCTGCTGGTGCCGGGAGATAAATGTTTCTAATATTAAATACATGAGTACAGTGAACAGAATATGTTATTGTGTGAATTTAAACTATGTTGACCAGAATTTGTTTGAACTTGCATTTCTTAATGTCAGGGAGAGTCTGGAGGCAGATGCAATTGCAGTTTAGGATATTATTTAAACACAGCAGGCACACAAATCCAAGCCAAGAATCAATATCAAGATCAGAGTTAGGCAGGATGTCAGGAGATCTTGGTAGAGGCAAAGATAAACCAGATAAATATACAATAAAATAGCACCACATGACCAGTATGGTTGGTTAAGTCAGGTAGCATACACAGAGCATTTACTTTACAAGGTGCTTGAGTTTTGAGTCTCTATTTATTTGCTTGGAGTAATGTGGAAGAGGTCTGCATGATTAAAAGTCTGGTGACCATTACTGTGAAAATGTGCTGTGTTGTGTTGTGGATTGTAGTCCATGGCAGCCGTGTTTGTATGCCGTGGTGTGCTCTGTGAACAGGAGTCCTGGATGGATTTTAATTGTGCTTTAATATGAAAAAGTAATTATAAATATTATTAAATTAATGTTTTACAAAAAGATACAAAAAAATTTTTTTTTTTACAAAAAAATACAGTTATTGTAATTTATTTTGTAAACCTCCAGCTCTGTTTTGGGTGTTAAGATAAAAAAAAAATCCTTTACCTCCAGTGATAATAAAGCCATGCTACAGCAGTACAAAAAGCCACCAGCTGGCACTGATGTTGCTAAAAATTTGCTGTATTTAATTAAGTGCTTTGCAGTCTAAAGTGAAACAGTAACATGATTCCAGTAGATGTAACTGCACAAATACCAATAGTGTGGTTGTTTAAATAGTGTGACTATGAAAGTAAAATACTGTTAGATTATTGTGAATAAGTTATTTGACTGGTTTCTAAAAACAAAGGGAAAAATGTAAATTCATGATTCATGGTCAAGGATCAAGGGTAAGTCATTTGTTTTCATATAAAAGTTAGGAAGATAGGAAATTTGTGAGCACAAATCTCACTGCTGAAATGACTGGGAAGAGTGTTAACCCTCGCCTGCTTAGTTGTATCACATCTCAATTGAACGTTATTTTTTGGATAAAAGTATCACACTAATGTAAATGTAAAGGGCACATGTAAATTATAACCCTAACCCTACTTTTAGTAACATATGAATGTAATTGTGGCAGTTACTACAGAATACACTGATTTTAGTTTTCTCCTGCACAATAAACCCCATTACATGTAGTTTAGTACAAGGTCTCCATGTGCACAATTCTATTAATCAAAGTCATGTAGAAATGAGTGCAGATTTAAATATACAGAAATGTATGGCCAAGTCTGGGTCAGATTCATGAAAGTGCCATACAAGATCAAATGAGTGCTAATTTAAGTTCAAAATAATAAATTCATTTCAGCTCTGCGGACATAAGTTCCCTCCCAGGAGTCTCATATTCGCATTCCATTTGCATACAACATGCCCCATTTACCATACATCTAATTTAAATTAACCACACTCTAATTTTTGCAGATATTGTGATTCTGAGTAAACAACAGGAAAGAATCCAGCAGGCTCTCAAGATCTGAGGATAGATTTAAACCTGAAGAGGGAAAAATACATTTCAGTGTAATAAAGATTATACAGAGTAAAAAAAGGAGTAAAAAAAAAGATCTGATAAAATCCTGCAGAATTTTATTTTGATATTGGCCACAAATATGAAGATATTAAATCAATGCTTGGCAGTAGGCATGGTTTGCACATATGTGAGAGAAATCTGAAGAGAATACTTAGCACCCTTGTTGCAAGTTTTCCGAAATGACCCGGAATTGCATTGACCTAAATGAAAAAAGTTTTCTTTTCCTACATGTTCCTTCTGGGGCTTCATTTGTTAATGTTATTGCCTGAGGTTGTTACAAATAAAAAGACAGTTAGGAAGTTGTTTTTTTTTATATACCTCTACTTAATGGCACACTTGTGTACATTTAGACATTTTGGAACTTGAATAGCTCAGATTTAATTACACAAGTTAATAAATTATACATGAAATCAAGATTATTTTATATAAACAAAAAGCTGAAAGTAATCAAACAAAAAAAGCAAGCTACAAAAATGAATAAAATCATGTCTGGCATGTTTCAGTGTTGATGAATGAAATAAATTCAGCTGAATTTTCTTGCATGCACATTGTGATTATCAATGTCATTTGTTACCATTTGTAAGTAAAAGTGAACTATAGTGCAATACTACACTTGCTATACTAATTGATAATATTTGATATAATTATGTAAGTGCAAATGAATCTGTCCACAGAAAGTTTTCAAGATCCAGCAGAACTCTGGATGGACAATCACATTCAAACCAGTTCACTCCAATTCAAATAACTGAACTTATATTTTTCAATTTTGCTCTAGCTGGAGTTTCTTTTTTTGCACTAACTGGAGTCAGGATATTACATTCCTCTCTTGCACTAACCAAAAGTATCAGAAGTTTCAGTAACATAAACAGATCACGTCACAACTGAATAAGTTCTTGAATTTTTTTTTAGGTCACCTCCCTGTAGATAGTGGAGTAGTCAGGTGTTCAACTGTCCTTTTCCAATGCTCTAAACCTCAGTGCTTTCTGTCCAAACACTCTGACAGATTAAGAACAGTCATAAATTCACATCCCACTAGAGAGAGGGTTTCCACTTTTAAAACATTGGGGCAGCATGGCTTGGCCATTCTGTTCAACATAAATCTTCCATCAACAGATCACTGCCCAGAGACACTTTTCAAAAAATAAATTAAGATGCACAAAAGTGTATACACTGCTGACACACACACACACACACACACACACACACATACACACACATACACACACACACACACACACACACACACACACACA
>JAQQZR010001948.1:0-10163 GCA_030068235.1 Notoglanidium macrostoma
AGAGAGAAGAACATAGTACAATACACAAATGCTCTAATGTAAACTTCACCAACAAATTGTACTTTTTAAGCAGTATATAAAGCTCAAATGATTCCTTGGATCAATCATGTTGCACATCCATTTTTGTTCCAGATGTCGCAGTGCATTGTGGGAATTATTCCTCTGCTAAGCTTTAATGTAGGAAAGAGCACGACTGTGCAAGCAATAACTCTTTCATTAGTAACACGTTGGGTGTAGGATGAAAAGAAGTGCTGCGTGTGTCTGTGTGTGTGTGTGTGTGTGTGTGTGTGTGTGTGTGTGTGTGTGTGTGTGTGTGTGTGTGCTTTGCAGGTCCCAGATGCATATAAAAATAAGGTTTATACCTTCCAATAAAATTTTGAAATAATGAGCAGCCATACCAGGAAGTCTGCTGTACCTTTTAATCACTCACACTCACACACACACACATACACACACACACACACACACTCTCTCACTCTTTCTCACACACACACACATGCACACACAGGAGCAGACTGTGCTTAATAAGACTGTAATATACATACACAATATGTTCATTCATGTACATATACTCTTATCCCCTACCCCCTACCCCCTATCCCTATCCCCTCCTCCCTGTTCCCTACCCCCTATACCCTACCCCCTATCCCCTACTCGCTGTTCACTTCTCCGTATACCCTACACCCTATACCCTACCCCCTATACCCTACTCCTCATCCCCTACCCCCTATCCCCTACCCCCTATACCCTACCCCCTATACCCTACTCCTCATCCCCTACCCCCTATCCCCTGCTCCCTATCCTCTACACCCTATCCCCTGCTCCCTATCCCCTACTCCCTATCCCCTGCTCCCTATCCTCTACCCCCTATCCCCTGCTCCCTATCCCCTACCCCCTATCCCCTGCTCCCTGTCCCCTACTCCCTATCCCCTACCCCCTATACCCTACCCCTATACCCTACTCCCTGTTCCCTATGCCTATACCCTACTCCTATCCTATACTCCCTAACCCCTACTGCCTACTGCATACTCCGTACTCTCTATACCTATACCCCTACCCCCTATCCCCTTCTTGCTATCCTGTACACTTTATTCCCTACCCATCCTTTACCCCAAGTCCTTATTCTCTATCCCCTTCTTCCAATCCCATCCCTCCTACACTACAGAATCTTTAGCACCATGTAGTGCACTAATATAGAGAACATTTAAATAAAAAAAATTGTAAAAGAAAAAGAAAGAATTTTTCTCATATTGTCAGAGTCAGATTAAATAAATTAACCACAAAGGCATTTTTATAAGCTTTTTAACTTATAACAATAATTATGCTCACTGTAGATATAGACGGTGCCTCCCCCTCCACACACACACACACACAAACACACACTGACCTGGAGGCAGTCTGAAAGTATTTTTGGTTATTTTTATATTTAACATCTCAGCTCTTTTTTACTCACTCACACATTTTTTCCACTAAAACCTTCAAAGGAAATGTTTTGGTTTTAAATCTGGAACCGCCGTGTTTTCGAACTTCACCGTTCATTATGGTGTCGTTTTTGCAGCTCTGTGTAGTATTTATATTCAGGTGTGTGTATATACCGTATGTGTTATTGATTAGTTAATTCTGAAACTGTTCCACAGACATCAGTGGTGTGGTGTGAGTTCATACGAGTTCGTCTACAGCGCTATAATGCCTTCTTCTCTCGTTTTTTTTTTTAACACAGATGTTGTTGCACTACAGCTGTGTTATTCCTCACGGCCAGGTGCGCTATTACTTTTCCCAGCATGGCCGTTAAAAATTCCCCACCATCTTGTTTGATATTCCTGCTGTGAGTCAGAAAGGAAGGTGTTTTGTGAGGACGTCAGTGTAATTAGAGGTTCATACATAAAAAAGTAAAGTTGTGCTTCGTCCATATGGTGTACAGTGTGTTAGCATTTCTGGTGACACGTTTTTAATGAAAGGGTGAATATTGATGTGGTGTCCCTTCATTACTTAGTGTCATGGGGAATTCCACAGATGACATATTGTGTGTTTCTGCTGAGGTTCTGGAAATTTCTGAGCGGCTAACGAGGAGGCGCCGCTATAACATGACCTTGTGTTTATGATAGCAATGACATGATACGACAAATCATCTGGAAGTCGTTCATTTTTTTCTTAGAGCTACATATTTCTGGCTAAAGGAGGTGGAGCAACCATTACATACTGTTTGGTTCCACTTTTTGTTGCTACTCACAACTAGAGTTAGAACCCACTTCCTGCTCACATAGTGTCAAAGACAGCAACCTAAAAGTTTCCACCGTTTGTTTCTCTGATGGGAATTCTAAACAAAGGTTCTACAGAGAACCCTGTGTCAAGTTTTCTTAACGAAACATTTTGATATCACCAATTTGTTTCTCTGGGTCAACACTAAATGGTTCTAGGTAGAATCTTACAGTAGAATGTTTCCCTATCAGACAGGCTTCCAAGTAGATGACTTCAGATATCTGAAGAATATTTGAAGAACACAATTCTTTAACTTCAGTCTTTTAGTCAGTAAAACTTATGGCACCTAGACAAGAACCTTAAAGGAACCCTACTTTTTGTGAAAGAAGCCATCATAATTAATGAGTTTCATCATGGAAAAGTCCAGAGGTGACATAATGTGCGTGTCCGATGAGATTTTGGAATGTTTTGTACAGATAACAAGCAGACGTGATTATAATCCTATAATGCTACATTCAAGAGTCCTTCATTTTCCATAACAGCTGAAGATTTCTGGCGACACATTTTACATACTGTATGCAATCTAGCTAGCTTGCCTGGACATCACACTAACCTGGCGGTACCACTGAAACCATGGCAACGGGCAGGAAACTGATGATAGTGCATGCCTATAAACAACCAGCAAAGGGTGACTTGAGGTGAAAATCGGTGATGGCGTGGTTGGAGCTCGCGGTTGGTGCACGTCTGATGATGGTCTGTCGGTTCTGCGCAAAACATTACAAGGTAACTTTTTATAATGAGTTTCCAAAATTAGGTAATTACTACAATTACACCACTGCCATTGCCAGTAATGCCATGTAATCAGACTGAGTATGAATACAAGTCCGATGTTTTTTGTTACTCGTCAATACCAATAACAATACTTACACCAAAATGAGTAACCTGCTTGTTTTTATTCAAATAATGTGAATGCACATTTCATTTACCGCTTTACATTTCGGCTGCTTTAAATGGTGCCCATGAAAGTTGCACGTGTGTTTCCACATTTTTAACTCGTTTAGGGAGTTGATTTTAAATCAAGTGCATTAGATAGCTACATAGTTAGCTTAAATGGAATCAGGTTGTAGTGAAGAAGAGTTGGTTTTCTTTTACTTGTAAATAAAATGTATATTTTTGTGTCCCTTGCTGTTTGTGACCGATGGCATGAGCAATGCAGTGAATAAGAGCTGTTATTGTCACTCAGCCAGCATCATCTGTAGACATGTTTCCTCACATAGACAGTACTATATCTCACTAACGATGAACTCCAGTGTTTTTGTCTTTAAGATGTTTTACTTGTAGAGCACAGTTTGAGGTCTGCTTTGCTATGAATATTAATTGTGAACTGCATCCAGGTCACTGTTATTTAGCGTCGCCTGTTCATTAGCGCAGAATCGTACATTTTTAATGAGTAAATGCTTTATATGCTTCAAATAATGCTACAAATTATATATTTTATCTTGTACACTATTTTAATGAATGTTATTTTATTCCTTTGATTGCCTTTTAATGTGACTTTGGGTTTATGATGGTGCTATATCAATTAAAACATATTATTATTATTATTATTATTATTATTATTTTTATTGTTGTTGTTATTATTATTATCATTATTATTATTATTATTATTATTATTATTATTACAAATGAGCATGATATCACCCCGGAGCCAGTATTGATGCAGCCCTAGTTAAAATTGACTATTTTTTATAGTGAGCACATCATGTGAAACTTTATATGCTAACATTTCTTACATTGCCCCCTAAGGGTGTACAAACTTTTGCACTCTGCTGTGTAACTGCTCTCTGAAGCACACTGAAACTAAGTTTAATTTTAAAAATGTGCTGTATAGCGACGATTTATGATCACTGTTATTTTTATTATGACACAATCTTTGAGAAACTTTATTGGCTGAATGTTTATGTTTTTTCACCTCCTTTATAAACGACGGAACCTCGGAGACGGATAATCGATGATGTCATACGGCAGAACGGCGGTGAGACAAACAGCGCTTTCAGCCAGGTGTGAGAGAAAGGAGCCTTTTACACTCGCTAATGACTTCAGTTTTACACATTTCAGTCCAACAGGAATGACACGGTGAAACTCAGCTATAAAACAAACACGCACACACACACACGCACGCACACGCACACACACACACACACACACACACACACACACACACACACACACATGCACACACACACACACACATATGTCTGGAAAAGCCTGAGCTCAAGGCAAGTAATCATACTGACAAAATAAGGGCAGTAAATCAGAGCTTTTTAGGAGGGTACGAACCTTTAACTAAAGGAAGTGGTGCACAACACACACACACACACACACACTTTTATATATATATATATAAAAGAACATAGCACAATACACAAATGCTCTAATGTAAACTTCACCAACAAATTGTAATTTTTAAGCAGTATATAAAGTATGCAGTACTTTATGCAGCACACACAGACTCACACGCACACACACAGGCGTTAAAGGGACATTCACATGAATTCTCTGAAAACACAGGGTGAACATGGTAAAAAAAAAATGAACACACACTCACACACACACACACACACACACTTTTATACGGACCAGCCAGAAGTCCTCACAAGGTCAAAATTGTTACATATTTTCATAATTATAGAGACATAATTATTGGTCCTCAAAAAATTCTCAAAACCTGAACACACACATGCTCCAGGCAAAGAGGTCTACACAGTTCCAGGTACTACGTAGAACCACTTCTTATTGAAGAATGCTTTAGATGTAAATGGTAATAGTAATAGAATAGTAATTCTTCACTATTTCTTTTTCAAAATTCTGTCAATGATCTACAATTTCTGGAGCCATACAGTTCTTCTGATAGCTAGAACCTACTTCCTTAAAGATTTCCTCAGTGTTTGTTCCTGATGGGAACCTCTAAAGGGCCCATAATGACCCTTGGGACATGGGCTTTCAGACTTTATAAGTAGAAGCCCTTGGAAAGTGTTCCACCTAGATCCTTACTGATGTAAAAATAACATTAAAGCTCATAGTGCACATATATTAAGCTAAACAGTTGCTTTGACATCTTAGATCCTTTGAGGGTTCCTCAGTTTGCTTCTCTGTAGAAGTTTTAGCTAGAACCGTACAACAAGAAGTTCTCGATCATATTGTACCAAGTAGATATCAAAGGCTTTAAACTATCTAAAGAACCCTTGAGGAATGAAAATTTTATAAGAGTCTAGCTACTCTGGAGGAGGGGGATCCTGGCTGTCCTGGGTTCCACGAATTGAATTCAGCTCAAATCCTTTAGGTCTTCAAAGAACCTTTATGAACCTTTATGTTATGCTTAATGTTTCTACAAAAAAAATGGTGCCACCTAGAAGAACCACTAAGGAACTCTTCCTGAACTAGCTGAACTTCAAGAAAAACTTAAAATGAAAAAAAAAATATTGTAGAATTTAGTAGAATTTCAGATTCACAAATTAGTTTTTATTGTTTCGAAAATAAAAAGTAGCAAATTTTAACGAGGCTGAATTTAATCTCTGATTAATGAACACACTTTAATGTGCTTAAAATGGTAAAAGGAAAAACCTCCAATCTTTTTTTCTCAAAAAAAAAAAAAAACCTGCCATGTTTATGATTCGGTCAGCGCCGCTGCACAATAACTCCAATTTATGAAGGCCGTTATGTTGTAAAAGTGGCTTGAACGTGTGTGTAAATATCTTTAAGTGTCGCGACTGGTACTGTGTACGATACGTGTTTAATCAGATGTAATATGGCTCTTTTTAAGGGGAAAAAGGACGAAGAACAAGAAAAAAAATTTAAACTTTCATCATTCTTTAGTGAACTAACATCATGGTTGAGGGTGTGTTCAAGACAAAGTTCTTATTTTTTAGCTTCATATTGTAGGTTTTTTTTTTCTGGTAGACAGCATTGTCATGTGACTCAGTAAGAATACTAACAATCCTATAATTCTGCTCACGACCAGAACAAATAAAAGTTTCTTCAAACGTGAGGACGGAGCCGTCACCCCGAGAAGATGAGAAGATGTTTACAAACGTAATAAAAATGATTAATGTTGAAAAATGATTGATGTTTATAAATGAGCAGATCTGAATCTCCACACATAAACACCTGAATATTTATCATGCTCACAATTATTCATAAACGGTGTTGTTGTCAGTAAAGTTGAAGCCTGTTGCATGTATTTGTGGATAAATTTTGGAAAACAACCTTTGATCAAAAAGTCACTTTTTCTGTTTTTCTGTGAGTAATATACTTTGACCTTTCTACTCTAAACAAACAAATATATTTCAACAAAGTGATGTGGAAATATTTATATTTTATTATTTCTCCTTTTTAATCTAACTGTGACAAAACTTTTTGTGAAACTGAGTTTCTAACAAATACGGGCTGTTTGAATTTTAGTCAGCAAAAGTTTGTTTGGTTTTTCATTTTGTTTTCTATAAAAATTATTTCTAAATTTAAAAAATTTATAAATTTAAAATTATAATTTATAAAAATTTGTATGTATGTTGATAGAAAATACTGTGATGTCACCTTTAATCAGCCAATAAGAAGGTGTTCTGGGCGGGGCCTCAGTTATTCACATCAATGTCTGTCATAGAAACTGATTTTATAAGAAATTCCTACATAGCATTATTTTAGATTCTTTTTTTATTTTGTTAATTTCATACAAAAAGTATCAAACTTTACAGTAACTCCACCCCTAAACGTGACCTTTCATAGAAATTTAATCGTGTAAATTGTAGCAAATTTGTTAGTGAGCATCCACTTTAAATTGAACACACATTTATCTTCAGGGGATGAATTAAGAGGACAGTTTATTAGTTCTATAGCTAGCTATAATCAAATATTTTGTGTAAATAATAATAAAAATTGTTCAAAATTATTAGAAATGAGATTTGATTGGATGGATTTATAAGTCCACTTCTTAATTAATTTATTATCATAATGTGTTTCATAATCTTGAGTCATTTTAAACATATATCTGCACAAAAATAAAAATAAAACCATGTTTAAATAAAAATTTCAAAATGATTTCTGAAGCACCTTCCTGAAGCTCAGAGTCGCTTCACAAAGACAGACATGATACTCTCAGTGGGAGTGTGTGTCCGCAGCTGGAATGTATAGCGTGTGTGTGTGTGTGTGTGTGTGTGTGTGTGTGTGTGCGTGTGCGTGTGCGTGTGTGTGCGTGTGCGTGTGTGTGTGTGTGTAGGGGAGTGATGAAAAGAGCTCAGTGTTGATAGACGAGTGAAGAAGAGAAACACTGAGGAGACAGACAGCATTTTTTGCCTAAAGCGTCTGTCATTTTTAAAAACTGAGTAGAAAAGAGTGAGAAAAAGACGACATTAAAGCTGCAGTGAGTAAGATTTATTTTTAGAAATCTTTTGTATCAAAGGAAAGAAGAAAACTATGCTATCGGGTCACAGCACTATGAACCTTAAATATATTAAGCACAAGAACAGTAAAAAAAAACAGATAACAGAGCTGGAAGTCACATGGGTGTTCTTTTGTTTTAGCTAAGCATGGTGCTAGTCTTGTATGCAATAAATCAGAGAATCACTTTGTTTATATACACTGTATATACCTACATACACACATTCTCAGGTAGATATCCTTGTGAGGACCTTCCATTGCTCATCATTACTACTTTAGCTACACCTGAAACTGACTCGAACCTTAACCCCACTAATTAGAAGGAAAGATTTAGCATCTTTCAGTTTTATATAAAAGTCACATTTGTTTGTAAAAGTTTTGTGAGGACTGTTTGATTGTGAGGACCTTTGACATTAAAGTATTGTTAGTCATCATTTCTCAAACTGGATATGAATGAATTTATTCATAAATCATTCATGGAGCATTTACATAATATATGCTACGTTTCACTCTGAGTCTGTGTAAATTTTGGTAGCTGCAGCGATGTATTGCTGGATTATTTAGTGTCATGCTTAGGTCTTAAGGTCCTATCTTTCAAAGTTTAGTTGCCATTTTGTTTACAGCTCTCTTTGCCTTCTGCGGAGTTTTGTGAGCAGGACTAAATGTGCTTTATCTGTGTCATGGACAGGCTTGGTAATTTATACCTGATTTGCTTTTGTGATTATGAAGGAAATGTATAGTAGCTGTATAATAACTCCGCCCACTATTAGACAGAAGGTCATGTGATTGGATTGTAGTCTGAACACTAACATTAGTAGTTGATGCTAACATTCATGTTCATGTTTAAAGTTTTGGGTATAAATGTTTCTCAATAAATTTGAAATAAATGCTAAAAAGATCAAAGTGCTGTTTGTGATATTATACATTTTATATTTTAATTATGTGTATGTCAGAGGTGAGTCACCTTCAGAAGCTATTCTCTTTCCAAACTACTAAGAATATTTACATCATGTGCTGCCTGCTTTGTCAGCCAAAACTGGTGGAAATTTCACCATTCCAGAATTCCACATCCAACTTAACAAAGCATGTGGTGGTATGTATCCATCTCTGCTAAGTTAACTTATAAAGCTAGTTACTAGTAGCTGAGTTACCTAGATAGCTAACATTATCTATGTATGACGGAGGATCTCTTTGCTAAAGTGTCTCCATAAATACACAATCTACAGAGGGCCGCCCATTCCATGCTCTCGGAGTCCTAATCCGTGCTCTCGGAGTCCTAATCCGTGCTCTCGGAGTCCTAATCCGTGCTCTCAGAGTACTAAATGTCCTAAACCATGCTATATTGTGTATTGAATTTGATATTTCACAGCTTTAATTGTGTAATGTTGTATTTAATTAGCTTTTCACTTTCCACTATAAGAAGCTACTCACTGTTTTTTACTCGTACTCAGGTCGTTGTTTTGATAAATACTTTAACTGCTACTTCAGTCATGCTTATTATAAAGTAACAATACTTTTACTTGAGTACAGTTTTTGCTTACTCCACGTTCCTCTGATGTAAATACTGTAGATTTATTTCACTTTATGCTACTTTAGGAATATTTGTAAAAACATGCAGCATAGAATAATTTTCTGTAAATGCCATTATCAAAAAAAAAATTTATATGAATATTTTTACATATTAATATTTTTTTCATAAGACAAGCAGGGAAAAAAAGAGTTTCATTGTCACTGCATGTGAACTGCATCATTTCTATATGCACTTAGTGTAAAATGGAAAAGGCCTTTCACCAGCCTGCAGTCTACACTAGTGTCACCTCACACCTTTACACACCTTTACACACCTTTACACACCAGATCCAGGTGTTTAGTGTCCTTGATGGTGTTTAGGGGACTATGGAGCGAGGGAGCGGTTTTGGAAACAGCGGTCTAGACAGACATGACAGATTTATAAATGAGTTTATTCACAGTGTGTTCAGTGTGTGACAGGTTTTATCACTGCCTTCATGTGTGTTTTCTCTCCTTTATTCCTCTCTCATGCTATTTACAGACCTGTTTTAATTAAAGTGTTAAAATATGATTATGAGTGATATATAAATGATTTACTCATATATCACTGGTGTAAACAGGAGCTGTAATAATAGCTTTAAAATGACTAAAAGACTCTAAAAGGCTTTACAAACACCTTTAGAAAAACTAAAATTTACATTTTAAATTGCCAGTTTAAATATATTTAGTTTAAAATGAGTAATTAACTTTTATTGTCATTTTAATGTGATTTATTTGTAATTTTAATCTCATCACTGTATTTAATTTCTTTTATTTTATGATTTATTTAATAGATCTACCTTTATGAGTCCATCACACACACACACACAAACACACAAACACACACACAGACACTAAATTAACACCCTCTCTCATTTACACAGACCCACTCACACACACACACACACACACACACACACACACACACACACACAAACACACACACACACACACAGAAACACACACAGAAATAAAATTAAAAC